>CAUZXS010003207.1:257500-345000 GCA_963585895.1 Sepioteuthis lessoniana | reverse complement strand
TCAGTAGATGAGATGCTACTATTGCGGTACATGAACTTCTCCACTGATTTCAGAGAACCACTATGTAGTGTGGAGATGTCTCCTTTTTGATTAGAACACATGTACTTCATTTTGTCTGCATTCATATGGTGACCAATGCCTCCTGGTGCTTGCTTCAGACTGTGCGGCTGGGATATGGCTTGAGTAGGTGTATTTGTCAGAAGCTCTCTGTCATATGTGTAGTCTACGCCCATAATAATTTGCACTGAGTATTGTCTGCTTCTTGCCTTTTTTAGTCTAAAACCATTCTCTTTCATTAGACCTATCGACATTTGAAGTAAGTTCTCTCGGCAGATTATGAACAGATATGAGGTTAATATATCCTCTTACCGAACACCAGCAACAATGTAAAAAAAATCTGTCTCCATTTGGTGAGCAAATTTTTACTTTCCTGTTTTTATAGAGCATCATTATGGCTGTGACAGTTTCTTTGGGGAGACCATTGGCTAGAAGTATTTGCTCCATCTTCCCTCTGTGTATAGAGTCAAATACCTTGGAGAAATCTATGAATAAGAGTGTCACCTCAAAGTTTTTTGACAATCATTCAATGGATTGTAAAAATCATTCAATGGGTTGTAAGAATCTGTGATGTTGTAGATCGATTTCTCTGAAAATCATTTTGATTCTTTCAAAGAATTTTCTCAATTTCTGGTTCGATGCGGTTGAGTAAGAGAACATTATAAATTTTAGCCGCTAAGGAAGTAAGGGTTATGCCTTGGTAGTTCTTGGCAATTCCAAGGTCACCTTTCTAGGGGAAAAGGTGGATGCAACCCTTTGTCCATCTCTCTATTGTGTTCTGGTTATATATGATGTTGTAGTATTGGATCATTATGTCAATGATTTTCATTGTCCATATTTCTGGTGGTATTTCATCCAGACTGACAGCTTTCTTGTTTTTAATTTTTGTTTGTACAATGTCAAGTTCTTCATGAGTAAACTGTACTAGTTTGATGTTTAGTAGGTTATTAATAATTTTTGTGATAGGTTTATCTGTAAATTTAGGGGATTTTCCAAGCTAAGTATTGAAATGTTCTTTCTACATGTGAATTTGTTCTTCTTGACTGGCAGCTTTTAGTTTAACTCTGGTTGGTTGGTTGGTGGGTTGGGTTTTATGACATATCAACCTTTGTAGGTTATTTAATACCTAATACATTTTTATGTAAATAATCAGTTCTATTTCAAACAATTCAATTTAGCATGAGGATGCTGTTTAATTGTCAAAAACATTTCTATTTCAAACTATTCAGTTTATTCAAACAGTTCTAATTCAGCTCATTCAGTTTAGTATAAGTACAGATTTGGTTTACACCCAGTTAAATGTCAAAACAGTTCTATGTTAAACAAATCAGTTTATTGTAAGTACAGTTTCAATGTCAAAACAGTTCTATTTCAAACAATTCAGTTTAGCGTATGTAGTATGGTTTAATAGTCAAAAACATTTCTATTTTAAGCTATTCAGTTTAGTCAAACAATTCAGTTTAGCATAAGTATGCCGTTAGTTCTATTCAACCCATAGATAGGGCCCTATCAGGTGCTACCACGCTGGGCCAGAGTGAACCTGGGAGCAAGGGCAATGAAGGGGTGCTCTGTCTTTCCCAAAGCCCCAGCATTACTGGAACCTCACCATCAGGCTGTTTAGTGTCATATCCAGGACATTCATTGGGGGTGGTTTTACCCCTCTGCAGAGGTGCAGCCAGTGTATTCTACAGCCTCAGCCGACTGGGCAAGTTTAGCTCTGGAAGTGCTCTTCCTTGTACTCACTTCATTTACTGTTTGCCACTTTATTCAAAATTGTCTATCTTTTATTGAATTTTTAATTTTATTGATCTGGTCTTGAATGTATTGTATTTGTTCCTTTTGGTATTCATTAATTAGTTCACTTTGTGCCTTCTTAAGTTTTTGACCGTTGGCATTTGTTGGGTTTCTTTTATTACTTAGGAATGCTGCCTTCATGTTGTCTCAATTTTTCCTAACTGCTACTATCTCCCTTGGAACTGTATATTTGGCTCTGAGTTTGGTTGGTATGCATTCTGCTGCTGTTTCCGAGTGGGCATTGATGAAGTTCCCATATTCATTATAAGGAGTAAGTATTTTGGATATCTCCTGAAGAGCATCGGATTTTTCTTAGTTTTATTTATTGATAATATCTCTATTGTTAAGCAAGAACCAGTCATAGTGTGTGTTTTTGGTTGTTTGCGTCATATTCCAGCATAGGCCTGGACGTATCTTTGCTGTGACAATTTTGTCATTAGAAGATATACTTTCAAAAGAGGAATATACCTCACAATTCAAACTGCAATTAATCCATTTCTTATTTATGTGGATGTAATCTATCGATGGTTAAGTATTATTTGCATAGTTATAGGTCGATAGTTTTCCGTTCCTTTTCTGGAATTTAGTATTAAGGCATGTTTGTCCTTTTTCGAGTGAGAAATCTGTTAGATGTTACCCATTTCCGTTCGATGAGTTGTGTCGGCAGAATTTGTTGTTTTCATCTTTACCTATTTGAGCATTCATGTCTCCGCTGATGATTAGAATGTTGTGTTTGAGGATAGTATGGACAAGGGAAGATAGCTCATTGTAGAAGGTGATGATGGCTGTTTCATCACTAGCATTGGTAGGACTGTAGCAGGAAATGATCGTTGTGCTGACATTTGCTGTTGAAATTGATATTTAATATTGGAAAATATAAAGGACAACTTGCTGTTGCCTGTCAGTCTTTTCTGAAACTTATCTTAAAATTCAAAATTTTAATCGAAACTATCTGTTTCAAGTTTTCATGATAAAAGTTATTTTATTCTGAATACAAATTGGTTTTGGGGAAAAAAAAAAGTTCTTTCTGATGGGGGAGAGAAAAAGAAGATTAAAGAGGACTATTTTGTTTCAGCTTTTGTATTTATTCTGAAAATGAAACTTTTTAGATAAAATTAACTCGTATTAGCATTCTGGTTGAACGAATCTCTCTTTCTGAATATATATTTGAATGATATAAGAAAATAACTTATGCAAAAAGAGAAAAAGTTTTATCATTATCTGATAATCATGAAAATGTACAACTGAGGCAGAGGATTATGATTAACATGTTTGCATTTTAATGTCAAATTTATATATTTGCAAGCTTATATATATATGTATATTTATATACATACATATAAGTTGGTGACCTTATTGGAGGGTGACCCGAAGGCTTACTTTACTATAGCTACTATACCACAGTGTAGGGGAGGGCACTATTCCATTCCCTAGATTACTCCACTTAACCCTTGATCCTTACCTTATAATGCTGAGTGTTAAGCAAGGTGGCATCAAGTACCATTTTTTGAGTCTTTGGTATGACTTGACCTGGGATGGAAAGCTGGTCTCCTGGACCATTGGTGAACACTCTACTCATTAGGCCAATGGACTGGTATATATTGTTGTTATCATGTGTTTCCAACAATATATACATATATATATATATATATAGATAATTAATAAGGCAGTTTGATATATTTGTAAAGATTCCTCAGTATTGGTGATAAAGCATATGTATATCTTAGTTTAGATAGCATAGATACAATGGTGTCAGTCACAAGTAGTGACTGTAATTTTCTGATCTATTTGATCATCAATGAGCTCCATTGACTCTGTGTCGACCTGATCTAACACACACACACACACACACACACACACACACACACACACACACACATATATATATATATATATATATATATATATATATAATGCACAAGTTAATTAATGAGTCTATAGCTGGATTTTGATTTTGAGCTCAGTAGTGAATAATACCAAATAATATCCGTTTTGAGTTTTTGACTTGAAATAATAAAATCCTGGTATCTTTGGTTTAGATAAAATTTAACTTTTTTCTAAATTCTCAGGCACGTACTTGTTCATGGGCAATATATATATATATATATATATATATATATATATATATATATATATATATATATATATATATATATATATATATATATATGTATATATATATATATATATATATATATATATATTCTGAGAAAAATAGAGTATATGAGAAGCAAAAAGATGCCCCCCCCACACTGATTATCTTTCTTCATAGAAAACATTATGATCTATATACAGCCAATTAAGCTGCATTACAATCAGTTGTTTGTTAAATAATAATACATTCTTCTCATGATTTTCATTAAATCTACTTTCTGTACAAGGCATTGGTGAATTCCAGCATTGAAGAAAAATCATTTTGACTTGAGACTGAATTGCAACAAAAGATTCCATTTCCAAAAATCTTATAAGTAATGGCCTTATTTATATTTTTTTCTGAAGTATATGGTAATTGGCATTGAATTTTTCTTCATTTCCCTACCCCCTGCAAAAATAACCGAGAGATAAATGACAGTAAATAAGAATCACTCTCTAAATGCTTTATCTTTACAAAGGAAAATGGGAGCTTGAATTGAAAGATTGTCTCTAACAGTTAACAGTGGGAAGCCATGTTGCTGCAAGACATAACCAATCATATGTAATTTCAGTGTTGGTTATAACATTAAATTCAATAATCTTACTTTAAAAAGACTATCTTAAGAACCTTTGACAAATGAAACATTACAAAATAACATAATACTTCTAATAATAATAATAATAATAATAACAATAATAATAACATAACAAAACAGCAATACCTGAATGTAGCTTTCTGTTCAGCTTATTATGATGTCTCTATGTGATTATC
The DNA here is from genome assembly GCA_963585895.1 of Sepioteuthis lessoniana. Lineage (NCBI taxonomy): Eukaryota > Metazoa > Mollusca > Cephalopoda > Myopsida > Loliginidae > Sepioteuthis > Sepioteuthis lessoniana. Next base: position 340,244 of record CAUZXS010003207.1, on the reverse strand, counting down.
AATGAGCTCCATTGACTCTGTGTCTACCCAATCTAACTTATATATATATATATATATATATATATATATATATATAAAGTAAATAAGGACTGTGAATATCCAAAGAATGAGTGCTCAATGCATGGTTATTTAATATAAAATATGCCTGCAGAGGAAAATACACATTTTTCATTTAACAAACAAGAAATTTAGAAATTCCATGGGTTACAATTCCTAAATTTCTAGTTTTTCAAACAAATATATACATGCAGGACACTGCTGGAGAAGCAGGGACAAGCTCATAAGTGATGTATTCCTATGGACCCCCACATATGGTCAAGCAAAAGCAGGACAACCAGCTTGAACTTACATACAGCAGCTATGGGAGGATACGGGATGTAGCCCTGAAGACCTGCCAAAGGCGATGAACAATAGGGAGAAGTGGCGAGAGAGAGTCAGGGATATCCATGCTGGTGGCATGACACGATGATGATGATGATAATGATATATATATATATATATATATATATATATATATATATAGTGCACAGGTGAAACAATGAGTTCATAGTGTGATATATAGCTATAAGCTGGATTTTGATGTTGAATTTGGTAATAAATAATACCTAATTATATCTGTTTTGAGTATTCTGCTTGAAATAATCAAATCCTGGTTTCTTTTTTTTAGATGGAAAAAAAAATGACCCTGTAGGTTTTAATATATATATATATATATATATATATATATATATATATATATATATATAACAGTGTTGGTTGTCACTAAATCATTTTGTGGGTTTGTGTCAATTCCTACAAAATTCCAATGGTTTTTGACTGTACTTTTTTTGATTTTTGATTCATTTCATTTTGTTAACTGCCTGATGATTGTTGTTTTGTAAAAAACTCCATGAAACCCAGGGGTTTTAGTCTAAATTCCATGGAATTAAATATATAAATCTAATATATATATATATATATATATATATATATATATATATATATATATATATATATATGTATGTATGTATGTATGTGTGTGTGTGTTTAGATGAAAAAATTCAATGCCCATTAGCTTAGGCTTCATATCCCAAATTTCTAATTATGATACTAGCAAACAAATGTCTGTTTTTTAAAAACTTATCTCCACATTTAGTTAAATTTGCCCCAAATAATTATAATATCCATTATTTAAATTATTTTTTATTAATTTGGAATTTTGCTATTCAGTTATGACAAATATATGAAGACAAATCTCCAAGTCATCCATACCACAACTCAATCGATCATATCCAAAATTTCTAATTATCAAACAAAAATCCGCTTTTTAAAAACTTTCCTCCTCATTTAGTTAAATTAGTCCTAAATAGTTACAATATTTATTATTCAAATTATTTTTTCATTAATTATTTATAAATTATAGTTACTTAAAATAGTTTTTGATATGAAATCTAATCAAAATATTTTCTAAACTAGATTCTTATTGCAAACCACAAATACATTATTTCATTTAATAAAAAAAGGATTTTTTAAATGATTATAAGTTTTTTTAAAAATTGATGATTAAAAAAGTTTTCTAAACTGTATATGAAGATGTTATTTTAGAGAATTAAAAAAAAAATTCTTATAAAATTTTAAATAATAAAAAAAAAGAAAATACAGAAAAAGCATTATTCTTTTTAGAAAAAAATTCAAATTCTAATTATGTCTCTATATTTTGAAACAGAACTCAATTAATTATACTAGAACACTAAGAATTTTCTTGTTTCATTTATTTATTTGAAAATGATTTTCTTATGTTGCCTTATAACATCATATTCAAACAATACTCTAAAGATGGCTTAATAAAAAAAAGAATGTTAAATATTGGCATATAAATTCTTCCTCAGACTATTTTGTTTTTTGATATTTTTATATTTAGACACACACACACACACACACACACACACACACACACACACACACACACACACAGAAAGATAGATGAAAATATTAGAAATTTAAGGAATTCTCAGATGAAAAAAATGTCTACAGCACTGACAAAAAATAATAGACACAAATACAATGATATCGAAGAACTATTTAAGCTTGAGTCATCAAATTCATTTGAGTTTTACTTGGATATTGGTATATTTGTATCTTTTGATATTTTGATATTTACTCAGCATGTTTTGTAGCGAGTATTCTATCAGTATTAAAATTTCCAATTCCTTTAGAGAGATAGATAGATAGATAGATGAAAATATTAGAAATTAGTCTATCAAACCTTTTTCATTTTAGAATGGTACATGCTAAATATTAAGGTGTATTTGTTTGATTTGTTACAAAGCCAAAATGGTACATAAAGTGATTTTAATGTGGTCAGTTGATAGTTATTATGAAATTTAATATATGAGGTTTGGCTGAAAAGTTCATAGACTGACCAAGATACACACATGGAATGTGAATAAATGAGGTTTATTTTTCAACATAGTTCCCCTTGCAGTTCATACACTTCTAAGAATGTTGTAATGCTTGGATCTTATTGGTAGAAAAAAGTCATCTGCAGAAGATAAGATGTCATCATATGAATGTCTCAGCATATGAACTTTAAAACCGACCCTTGTATCGTGAGTTTGAGCAAAATAGGGTACCATTCACACCATTTGAATATCTGTAACACTATAATAAGAAAGCTATTATCAAATGGAATAGGACCTGAAAGTAGTTTCTATTTACTAATTTTAGATCAGTTTAGCACAAGGTCTGAAGTAAAAGACACCCTGTGAGAATCAGGTGCTACCTCTCCGGACCAGAGTGGACCTGGGAGCGATGGCAACAAAGGGGTACTCCACATTCCCCAAAGCTCCAGCATCACTGGAACCTCACCATCAGATTGCTTAGTGTCATTACCAGGACACTTGTTAGGGGGGTCTTACCCCTCTGCAGAGGTGCAGTTGGTGTATTCTACAGCCCCAGCTGACTGGGCAAGCCTATTTTGAATTACCACAATTTCATAGGAAAAAAAACAAAAGAGGCCCAAAATATATTGAAGCAAAATCAAATATAATCAATGATTATAATTTTTAGCAGGAAAATCGAGAATCAAAATGTCTGAAGCATCAAAGGAAATCATCAAAGCAATGAAGAAAAAATATGTGTAACAGCATTCACTCATTATCTGATCAATTCCCAGTGATTAATCATGGATTACACAAAAGTCAAACAAAAAATTGAAATCTATCAATCTATTATTCTATCAATCTATAAACTGTCAAATTAAAAGTAGTTACCAATACCTTTTCAGTGACAATATTAAGATATAAATGGAAAGAACTGCTGGTGTATTTGAAAATAAGACAAACAAAATGAAGCAGACAGCTGCCAATTGCCCGTACATCAAGAGTCATGTGACTGGTAGGTGATAACCAGTTTCAATTTGACACTTTTACAGTTTCTTGCAGCATCTTGTAATATTTACTTTGTATTGAGCTCATTGTCATGTTTTACCGTTGTGTTGTAATATTTATACAAGAATCATTCAAAAAGTTCTAAATCTCATTCAAAAAGAAGAATCATAGCTAAACATTTTTGTTGTGGCAATTAACTACAACTTCTTATAAAACTAGAAAAACTAATTCAAAATTCTGTCTTAATTTCTGTGCTTACTAATTTGAGAGGTGTGTGACAAATCTAAAATCTGGCTAGTTAGTTGACTGGCTAGTTTTGTTTTACAGTATACCAGCTCTTCTAGGTTATTCAATGCTAAATCCTGTTTATACATATATATTAAATATGATTTGTAAATAAATAGTTTGTTGGAAACAATTTTTAAATGAGCCAGAGCTCATTTTTTGTATTTTTTTCATTTTTTTTCAAGTATTGCTATAAAACTTTAATAGTTTTATTCGCACACAGTTAAATGACAACCCAGTCTGCTTAGGCTGTAGAAAACACCGGCAGCATCTCCACAGAGGAATAAAATATCCTTAATAAGTGTCCTGGATATGACACAAAACAATCTGATGGTGAGGCTCCAGTAATGCAAGAGCTTTGGGAAATGTGGACTAACCCTTCTTTGCAATCGCTCCAAGGTCTACTCTTGTCTGGAGTGGTAGCACCCGACAAATTCCTTTCTATAAGTCAAATATGTAGAATAATTCTATAAAATATAACTGTTTGATATTTAAACTGAGTGCAAACAAACTACTTGCACTCAACTAAATTGTTAGAAATAGAACTGTTTGCGAGGGGGGATGGATATTTAATTATTCGTTTTTTTTTTGTTTTTTTGTCCTTGTATCCTGGTTACGGTCCGCTACTAATTTAAGGTTTTAATAAGTTTATTTGTCTGTGCCTACTAGTAGTTTTAGTTAATTGATTGAAACCTAATTGCAATAGTTCATGGGAAAAAAGTGGAGGGACTGGAGATAGGTTCGTAATAGTAATAAGTTAGAATGTAAGGAGTTGAATAGAGTAGCGCTTTTTTTTCTTTGTTTTTTTATAAGAAATATGCATTAGATTGGGAATATGAGCATAGATTATGGACAAACGGGGAGGGAGATCTAGGCAAATAAGTATGAGTTAATCTGTAGCAAATGATTTCATGAGCCAAATAAATGGGAGTTTTTCCTTTTTTTTTTGGCTTTAAATAAGGGTAAGAGTTAAAGACTGACTGAATAGTTAGAGTAGGGGCTTATTTCATGTTAGTTTGGAAGTATTAGTATAGGATAGATTTGCGGGGGGATATGTGTAAGTCTTGTTATGAGTAAATCATGGACGTGGATGAGTATTAAAAATACCATCTTACCTCGGTACCAAATCCGGAATTAGTCAGTCAAAACCGGATGAGGTAAAGATGGTATTATATATAGTAGAGGAGTGTGGAATGCCCTGTTTTTCATTGGCTGTTACTGAATGACAGATGTCTATAAGAACGGCCAAAGTCCGGCCTTATTTTGTTTCTTTTTTGCTTTGGTAGAGGCACGAGCGTAGCACGTCGTGATCAAGGAGGCGGCTTGGGGCTTCCAGAGTCATGCCAGGGTTTCTGTCGGAGCCGATATGATGCATATAACCCGAAATCGGTGATGAAGACAGTGCATCACTGAAGACCTACCTTGATGCATCTAGGATGTATGATTGAAATTGATCTACAAAATACATTTACAAACAATATGCATAGCAATACATGGAACCATTTACAGTGGTAATTTACTAAGCTTTTTGCTTAGATGTGGCACAAGGCCATATGAAAGGGGCACCCAATGAGACTCGAACTCACTCGTGTAGGTTTGCTAGTGGAGCTTGCTAACCATTACACAACCACAGGCGCCTAGGAACCATTTACAGTGTATCACAAAAGTGAGTACACCCCTCACATTTCTGAAGATATTTATGTATATATCTTCATGAGACAACACTGACAAAATGACACTTTGACACAATGAAAAGTAGTCTGTATGCAGCTTATATAACAGAGTTAATTTATTTTCCCCTCAAAATAACTCAAAATATAACCATTAAAAGCTAAACCCCTGCCAACAAGAGTGAGTACACCCATAAGAAACTAAATGTCCAAATTGAGTACTGCTTGTCATTTTCCCTCCAAAATGTCAGTGTTGTCCCATGAAGAGATATACTTAAATATCTGCAGAAATATGAGGGGTGTACTCACTTTTATGATCCACTGTAACTTTGTTGAATCATGCTAAACTGAATTTTTTGAAATAGAAGTATTTGATCCTTCAACTGTGTGTATCTACAAAATGCATTTACAAATCATATATATTCAATATATATGTAAAAACAGGATTTGGCTTTAAATAACCAACAATGGTTGATATGCCATGAAACTTAAGCAAACCAAATAATTAAATAGTTTCAAGTATAATAGATGATTAAACAGTTCTATTTGACCAATAGATAGGACTTTAACAGGGAGAATACGGATAGTGACTCAGCCCTCTAAATTTACTTGATATGGAAAATGGAGCTCATTACAGAAATGTTTGTGTGTGCATGTGTTGTAACATACCCATGATATGGATATGTGAAATGCACATAGAATGTTCATAACTCATATATAGATAACATAGGAATCCTGAAACACAAAAAACACTTACGACTTCTTTGTTCAGGTACAAAACTTTTTATTAACTTTGAGTTGAAAGGTTTTTCGATATAAGGAGAGAGATACCATCTTTCTATGCTGACTTTTCTATCTGCCCAAAACCACGTGTGACATCTGCCGCAAGGCCACTGGCCTGGCTTCAGCGAACCCTGAAAGTCAACCGTCTTCCTCGGACCTAGAACTTAATTCTCTGACTTTTCTCAAATCTCAGCCCACGCTTCCGCTGCGTGACGTCACTCACATCCCAGGTCACATCCTCTATCTGGGATTTTTATTGTGACATCTCTGAATGACACGTCCGCTCTGCGCTCATGTTTGCACCTAACTAACCCATGCACTGAACCGAAAGGTTCTCAGCCTAACTAAACCCAAAGGTATGTATAACTTTCACAAGGATATTAGATCTATGTTAAATGCCAGCAGCCTCAACCAGGATTTGAACTTGGGTTGCTGTATCTACTTTCAATGATAACTATTACTCCATGAGTACTTTAACTGAAAAGATGTGGCTTTGTCTTTACAAGATGTGTTTAGGATCACAACAGATACACACACACACACACACACACACACACACACACATATATATATATTCATATATATACACATGTACATATATATGTATATATATATATGTATACATATATATGAACATGTGTGTGTATATATATATATATATATTCATATATATACACATGTACATATATATATATATCTATATATATACATGTATATATATATATACATATACATATATATAGAATCTTGGATTGGCATTTGAGTCAACCGGATCCCAGCATCTGGAATCTAGCCTGTCTAGCCACACTGAAACATTCTGATTAAACGAAACATGTCTGTCTGTGGATGACTATATATATATGTATATTTATATATATATATATACATATATATATATATATATATATATGTGTATATATATATATATATATATATATATATATACATATATATTTACATATATATATATACATATATATATATATACATGTATATATATATATATATATATATATATATATATATATATATATGTATATATATATATTTCCATGAGGAGGTGCTCGTGTAGTGGATATCATTGTAGGAAATGGACACAATTACCTGAATTTAATTCCCGGACAAGATTGTTTGCATTTCATACATTAAAAATACCTTTGGGAAACGTATGAATCCATTATTCTCCCTCTTGCTATGGGTAAAATAGTTAAGCTAAGCTCTTTAGCAACCAGTCAAGGAGAAAGAAAACTCTGACTTCAAGTCAGTTAACCGCCACTCAAAAAATTGACCTTGCGTCTCATCCTGTTTATGCAGAGAGGTTGGTAAATATATATATATATATATATATATATATATATATATATATATATATATATATATATATACACTTTCTTTAAGAAAAAACACAAACCGATCACATTGTAATGTCTGTTACATTGAGCTCTTTACCAGGAAAATTCAAATGTTCACTCTTGAATAGTTTTCTTGTGTGATGGAATTACTCCCAACTCCAGTTTAACTGGACCAAATAATACATACATACATATATACATACATACATATATATATATATATATATATATATATATATATATATATATATATATATATTTCCAGGCTATTATCTTCATTTTGGAGATATGACCTCTATACAATCGTCATATTTTTTATTATTTTTGGAAAGCCCTTATCTAATTAATGGCATTTCTTTTTTTTTTTTCATTTAAATTCATTTATTTATTGATTAATATTTAGAAACACCCATATATGTACTTTCAAACATCAGTTGTTTGTTTTATGCAGATAATATTCTTAAAAGGAAAATTTCTAATTTTGCAATGTAAAGGTAATTTAAAAAAGCAGCAGTAATAAGTGCAATTAATGATAATAAATTGTAATTGGTGTTCTTGGTACAGTCACCAAAGCATTAGTACAAGGACTGGAGGACTTGGAAATAAGAGGACGAGTGGAGACCATCCAAACTACAGCATTGTTGAGATTGGCCAGAATACTGAGAAGAGGCCAGGAGACTTGAGGAGACTTACTGTCACTCAAACTCCACAGGAAAACCATCAGCTAACACTGAAAAACTTTCAAGGAGTAAAAATAATAATAAAGAGTATATGTTCCAGTCGTGTTAGAAAAAAACAAAAATAATTAGATGGAGAAAAACTAGTGATGATTTAATAGTGATAATAGGAGTGTATCCGCTGAGAGTATTGTAATAAAAAGAATTACAATAATATGGACATATTGATTCATCATATATGTTTTTTTATTTTTTTGAATTTTTAAAAAATGTTTTACGTATTGTTTAAATTTTTTCATAAGAATTGATGACTGTAATAAATACATACGATTATCTTTTAATAATTTTGCCAGCAATTTCTGTCTGATGTCTTTTCAACTTAACAGGCTCTACTATATTGTCTATTTTCTGTGTGATAATATTGGAAGAGCAAGTTAAAAATAAATCCTATTACAAAATGTTGTAGTGTTGGTGGTGACTGCTATATTGTATGGGTAGTGTACAAGACAACAGACGAGAAGGGACAACTAATTACAGGGTGATGATGAATGATAATGATAGTGATGGCTGATGAAAAGAAGTAAACATAAAAATCAACAACTTTGATCTTTTGTGTAATAAACAGGACCCTTGACATTTATTTTCTGTTTTTTGTCAAGGTCATGGAAAGAAGTGGAAATTTGATAGATTGATTGATTTTAACTGCATGCCAACATGTCTACAGTTATTTTATGCCTAGAGGTTAGGGAAGTGCATTCATTTTTGTTTAGTTGTTTCATAAGAGTTATTATTTTGCACACAGTTATTGATATAAAGTATTCCTATCTACTAGAAATAATTTGCATGCAATTGTATAGTTTAAAGTATTGTTATTTGATAGTAATAATTACATGGCTTCATATGATTATTTTTATTTGATAATACATTTGTTTGCACATAGTTATATGGTTTCAAGTAATTAATTATAATCCTAAGTGACCAATTATAGCTTCAAGTTTTATTTAATTTTTTTTAATTAGGCCAACTCTAGTCGAGGGTGATCCAAAGGCTCCTTTTCGGTAACTACTCCACTGAGGTGGAGGGGAGGGCATTACTCATTACCCTGGATTGCTCTGTTTACCCTTGATCTGTACCTTATAATGCTGAGTGTTAAGTAAGGAAGCATCAGTTATCATTTTTTTGAGTCCTTGGTATGACTCAACCTGGGACTGAACCCTGGTCTCCAGGATCCTGGGTTAACAATTAATTGTTCTTAATATAAATAATTCTAGTTATATGTTATCAAGTATTCCTATTGAATATGAATAATTTTCAAAAAGATCTATTCAACCCATAGATAGGACCCTAATGCTTGGTCAGAGTGGATCTGGGAGTGATAATAATGAAAGGGTACTCCACATTCCTCAGATCTCCAAAACTGGTTCCTCATTATAAGATGAAGCTAAGTGCCATAGGACATGCCTTCTTTTTGCTGGAGTAGGGTTTTGTCCTTCCGAAAGAAATAATACCATCAGAGCAAACAAGGTTAACCACTATATTAAAACTGGAGCCTCACCATGAGATAGAGTTTAGTGTCATACCCTGGTCACTTCTTTTTAGTATGTGTGGTGGGGACTTACTTCTCTGCAGGTGATACTGTCTGCATATTTTAAGCTCCACTGGCAGGACTTATGAAATTTGAGATCTATTGGTCCCTTTTGGTAAGATATGACATAAGATTAAGAGGGAAAAAAAGAGAAAGAGAGAAACCTGCAGAGTCGAAAATTTGTCATGGACAATAAAAGGGACCAGAAAATTCTCAGACACAAATCCTGGAATTAAAAAGAACAACAACCTTATCAAAAGAGTTGCTACTATATAACTCAAAGGCAACATCACCATCAACTATTATAAAATCCTGAAGAAAGTAAAATACTCAACAAACAGGTGTTGAAGAAAAATAAATAATTCAAAAAATAAATCTCCTAGTGAACCTATTCCTTTTAAAGTATATATGATGTATATAATGTACAGAGAACAATGGATAAATTGTCATCTAAAGTATGCAAACAATGAAAATAACACCGACGTCTCACTTTATCAGATATATTTACAGAAATGACATAAAAATATCTTAAAATACTGTCGATAAAACAAATCCCCATTGGCTTCAACCACACCCTTCAGACAACTTTAGAACCTCCTGCAATATAACATCAGATAAAATATTTGAGTTTAGGGGGACTTGATGTGTCAAAAGGGAACTGTTTTGTACTGTATCTTTGACATTATTTCTTTCTATATTGTGGGTTCTAACCCCTTATAGACTCTGACGAGCTTTGTTTCCCCACCCCTGGTTTGACAACTGACTGAATTTTCAGGTTTCTATATGCTCATCTCACGATCCAAATATATGGATGAGTATTTACATTATGTTGATATATAGAGCTTGGAAATTCCTGTAAAAATAGACATAACTGTCATCACTTCTCTGTTAATAGGCCTTTGATTACACTGCTTAGAACTCCCTCCAAAGAGTGTCCTGGGTATGACACTAAACTGCAACTAGTGGTGAGGGTCCAGGTCTGAGACCTGGCGAGTGTTGAGTACCTCTTCATTTCCAATACTCCCATGTCCACTCTGATCTGGAGTTGTAGTAAGTGTTAGGATTCCCTGTATGGGTCAAGTAGATAATTTTATTTGATAGGACTGTGGGCAAAAAAAGCATCCAAAGAAAAAACAATACAAAAAATATGAATATACAATGAAAACAATTCTCTAAATATTAGGGATAAAATAACACTAGACAGGTTGAACATGCCATTAAAATAAATCAATCCATTTATCAGCACCTGCCAACAAGCAAATCTGACATATCAATGAAAATAAACAACCCTACAAACAGCCACTGCTTTAGAGGGCAACTTGAATTCAGTCTCACCTTAAAATCAGATGACCCCTGATCTGCTGTGACTCTTCCCCACCTCTTCAATATTTATAAGAAATAATTCTTTCATGTGAGTCATTTAAAAAGTTTGAAGCCTCAGCCAGAAAGAATAGCCATAGCTGAACATTTTTCTTGTTGCAACACATTATTACTTCTTATAAAACAAGAAAATTTTTTATTAGTTTTTCTAGCTTTATAAGAAATGGTAGAAAGAAGAGTCATAGATAAACATTTTTTGCGGCAATGAACTACTACTTCTTATAAAACTGGAAAGATGTTTATTACTTTTTCTCACATTATAAGAAATGGTAGTGTGTTGCCACAAGAAAAATATTCAGCTATGCCTCTCGCCACTTGTCCCTATCGTTCATCGCCTCTGGCAGGTCTTCAGGTCTACATCCCGCATCCTCACAGAGCTGCTGAATGTATGTTCGAGCTGGCCGTCCTGCTTTTGTTCAGTCATATGTGGTGGTCCATAGGAGAACATCACTTATGAGCTCGTCCCTGGTTCTCCAGCAGTGTCCTACATGTCTGGTTCGTCTAACTTGGATAGTTGGAGGTAGGTGGCCGTATAGTTGGTGCTTTGTGGGGTGTTGCCTCGAGGACTTGTTCAATATTGCTTGCAGCATTTTTGTATAATTGTCGTCTAGCTTTTTCTCCAGCTGTTTTGTTAGCGTCCAAGTAGTGCATCCATATAGCAGTATTGACATGACCACTGCTTGGAAGAAACTGCGTTTCCTTTTATCAGTCAGGTCTGACTTCCACTTGATCAATAGCTTATTGATAGCTGTCCATGCCTTCGTTTGCCACGTGTCGATGTCTTTTTCGGTTGAGTTTTTACTATTCTTAAAAAGTAAGAGCTAATTTGTTTAAACCCAATTTAGTATTTCTATTGATTGCTCACAGTTGAGTAATTTCAAGTATTGTTATATAACACAAACAATTTGATTTAACAGTCATTTGTTTGCACGCAGGTAAATGGTCAAACAGTTCTATTTGACCAGTGGATGGGACCACTCCAGGTCAAAATGAGCCTGGGAGAAATGGCAATTAAGGGATACTCCACATTTTCAAAAGATTCAGAATTTCAGCCTCACCATCACATGGTTTAGTGTCATATTAAGGACACTCATTGGTTGTGGGATTCTAAATAATTAAGTAAATAATTATTTTTCTAAATAATTAATGGATACTCCACATTCCCAAAAGCTTCAGAATTGCAGCCTCATCATTAGATGGTTTAGTGTCATTTCCAGGACACTCATTGGTGATGGGGTTCTTACCCCTCTACAGAGATGCAGTTAGTGTATTCAATAGCCAGAGTCAACTGGGCAACTGACATTATGAACAATAAATAAGAATATTTGAATTGATAAATTTCTTAAGTGTCAGGTGTTTAAACTTTAAAAATGATTTCCTAGGTTGAATCATTTCTATGCCCAGATAAACAGGGGACACCTGAGAAAGACCGGAGGATACAGCGGCCGAAACATTGTGAAAAAAACAATAAAGGCGAAGACAATAGTCCGAAAACTCTTACTGATAAAAATTCTTAAGTGTCATTTAAATAAAAAAAAAAAATCTTTCAACCAAACACAATAAAATTTTTCATGGATTAAAATTAAATTTACGATATAAAAATATAATGAGTAAATCTCTTTTCTGTTACGTGCGTTTATCTTGGACAATAATATTAAACTTTAGGTTATCAATGTAGTCACTCAGTGAGACAAAGTTATCACCAAGTTGAGATTGTTAGTACTTTGCTTTGTGTGAATCTCCATTGAACAGGCATCAATGCAACTCTTATCAGTATATTTAGTTTAGTTTAGTTTTATGCCATATCAACCAATGTAGGTTTATGTAGATTAATAAAAAGAAAATGAAAAAATAGAATAAATTCAAAAGGTGTCGCAGTTCCCCGAAATCTCTGACTGGAAGTGAAGTCCGTGCATGCCAAAAAGACAGACTTACCAGCACCAAAGAGAAACCCATTCTCACTTCAGCCTTTGGTTTCGGTTTGGTTTCTTTGTTTAATGGCATCTCAACCTTTGTAGGTTATTTAATGCCAAAGCCATTCTCCTAGAAGAACAGTAGTGGTACTATCTAACCCACAGCTGGGAGGATAAGGGGGGGGTCATACATTTCCCAAGGGTATTTGTCTGAAAGTGAACGTAATGGTGCAACTGAAGTTTGAACTTGCTTATTACGATTCTGCGGTCCATCTCATTAACTATTACACCACGAGGACATCCCCGCTTCAGCCTTCATTGTAGGATTGAAAAGACACTCTTTCACTTGGCTGCCAGTGGGTAGCTCACGAGTTTACCTGGTCTTGGACTTGGGGGAGCAGGTTGTGTCTCCACTAGTTGGGGGAGTCTTACCCCTCTGCGGAGATCCAGTTGGTGTATTCTTCAGCCCCAAGTGACTGGACTGTTATCAGTGTGTGACTCAGAAATTGTATCAGCGATCCCATACTGAATCGTGTCCTGGGTATGACACTAAACTGCATTGAGCTGTTGGGAGTGATAGTAATTGTTCATTGCAATTACTTCCAGGTCCACTATGATCAGGAGTAGTAATACCTGTAAGAATCCTATAAGTATGTTTCCCCAACACTTTCAAACGAGCAAGATGTGATGTAAGGTCTCTTCTTTGGCAGAGTTTAACTGATTTGAATTAAGAGTTTTCCTTCCCCTAGACAAGTTGCCATATGAAAGTAAAAAAGCCCTGTGTGCCCTAATGATTATGCATAGCCGAAGGGAAAATACTTGGGTCTAGAGCCTTATATATGCATCAAATAGATCTTATATGAAATTATTTGTATTGGATTGGAATAATTGAAACCATATAACTGGATGTAAATTGTTTGTATTAGATAGGAATACTTGATACCATAAATTAAATAAGAAGAATTACTTGAAACCAAGTAATTGTATTTGAACTATTTGTATTTTTTTTACAGGAATACTTGAAAACATATAATTGTATGTTTATTATTAAATTGGAATAGTTACTTAAACCTGTGTAATTGTGTGTGAATTATTTCTATCAAATTGCAACATTAAAGGACCCTGTTGCAGGAGTACTACAAGGAGACATGCTAGCTCCATACCTCTTTATCATTTGTCTAGACTACGTGCTTAGAACTTCGATCGACAAAATCAGAGAAAATGGCTTCGAGCTGACGAAGAAAAGAAGCAAAAGATACCCTGTGAAAACAATCACCGACGCCGACTACGCTGATGACTTAGCATTACTGGCAAATACGCCAAATCAAGCAGAAACACTACTGCATAGTTTGGAACGAGCTGCTGCAGGCATTGGCCTCCATGTCAATGTACACAAAACTGAATATATGTGTTACATCCAAACAGGCAACATTACCACACTAGACGGAGCCTCTCTGAAACTAGTAGACAAATTCACCTACCTAGGAAGTAGCGTCTCATCAACCGAAAAAGACATCGACACTCGACTAATGAAAGCATGGACAGCTATCGATAGGCTCTCGATCATATGGAAATCAGACCTGACCGATAAAATGAAACGCAGTTTCTTCCAGGCAGTGGTTGTATCGATACAGCTATATGGATGTACTACTTGGACGCTAACTAAACGGCTGGAGAAGAAACTAGAAGGCAATTACACAAGAATGTTGAGAGCAATATTGAACAAGTTCTGGCGACAACACCCCACAAGACACCAACTATACGGCCACTTGCCTCCCATCACGAAAACTATACAAGTTAGACGAACCAGACATGCAGGACACTGCTGGAGAAGTAAGGACGAGCTCATAAGTGATGTACTCCTATGGACCCCCACATATGGCCAAGCAAAAGCAGGACGACCAGCTCGAACTTACATACAGCAGCTATGTGAGGACACAGGATGTAACCCTGAAGACCTGCCAGAGGCGATAAATAATAGGGAGAAGTGGCGAGAGAGGGTCAGGGATATCCGTGCTGACGGCACGACATGATGATGATGATGAAGAAATGTTGTTATAAACAAATAAATCAAACCAATCATACTAATTGCCAAGTCGGCTGGGACAATAGAATACACCAACTGCTTCTCTGGATATGACACTAAACTATTTGATGATGAGGTTGCAGTAATGTTGGAGCTTTGGGGAATGTGGAGTACCCCTTTTATTGCCATCACTCCCAAGTCGATTCTGGCCTGGTGTGGTAGCACTTGGTAGGTGGTGTATACCACAGCCATTATCATAATGATGTCAATCACAACAGTAATACAATGCATACGCATATACAAAACACAGGCGGACTCTGTTATTTCAGGCACAAACGATTTATTCATTTCTGACTTCTTTGACACGAGGAGAGAGACACAATTCTTACTATGCTGACCCCACCAACGCGTGGCACATCTTGTGATCTAAGATCTCAATTCATCTCCACTGGTCGAGACCCCAAAACTTAACCACCGCTGCAATGGTAGAGAACTCAACTTTGCCTCAATGACAGAAACTCAATTCTCTGCCACCATGGTCCAATCTCAACTTCTCAACTGACTCTTTTACAAAATCCTCAAATTCTCAGGCCCATCTCTTCTGGGCATGACATCATCCACACTCCAGCCCCATTTCCTGTCTGGGGGTTTATTATGACAATGGTGATTGTCATATCCTTTGTGCACGAGTGTAATTTACAAAAAATGATTAATATAAAAAAAAATCATTCCTTAATTATATAACAGTATGGTCTTATCTAAGGGTCAAATAGAGCTAAACTGTGTACTTATACTAAACTGAATTGCTTGAAATAGGACTATTTTGACATTTAAATGGTGTACATATGCCAAACTGAATTGTTTGAAATAGACTTGTTTGACAAAACTGAATTGCTGGAAATAGAAATGTTTTGTTGTATCATGGTAAGAAAGAGATACACAGTGAAATAGAATTAATATTTCATTAACAGAGGTGGAACAGTCCAAACAAATATTATAAGTCTCGCGCTGTGGGTGTTACGTCTGTAGTTGGTCTTACTATTCATTGATCAAGATCTTTCAGTACTGACGTGCTTAAGAAACATGACGTCTTTCATACCTTTGAGATACCGGAAGTCACACAGTACGAGCCACTATACAACAGTGTACTTATGCTAAACTGAATTCTTTGAAATAGAACTATTGATATGTCATAAAACACAAACCAAACCAAACCAAACCAAACCAAACTTAGTGATTACTATGAGTATTCCTGGAATAAAATCTTTTTAAGAAAATGAGACATTAAATTCTCTGGGACTTTGAGAAACAAATGGATCATCCAATCCAGGCCAGAAGACCAGATTTGGGATTAATCAACAAGATGAAAAGAACTTGCCATTCCATTAAAAATAAAAGAAAGCAAAAAAGATAGACAAATACTTGGAGCTTGTTTAAGAGCTGAAAAAAGCTATAGAACATGAAGGTAACAGGGATACTTATTGTTGTTGATGCCCTTGGAATGGTCCTGTAAAGGCTTGAAAAAGAGACTTGGGAAACTGGAGAGCAGAGAGAGAATTAAAACCATCCAGACCACAGCCATATTAAGACCAGCAAGAATACTCAGAGGAGTCATAGAGACCTGAGGAGACTTGCAGTCACTCAGACTCCAGGGAAAAACCACCAGTTAGAATTGGTGTAAAAAAAAAAAAAACTTGCAAGGAGTAAAATAATTATTTCTCAGAAAAGTTTGGTAGAGCTGATTGGTTTGGTATGGTTTCATTTCATTTTAAGGTATGAATACAAATATTCTCCCTCCAGCTATGGGTAAATAGTAGGGCAGACTAGGTTCTTCAGCTTTGGTAAGGCAACTAGTCTAGGAGAAGGAAAACTCTGAATTCAAACCTGTTAAACTCCACTTAAAAATTGACCTTGTGTCATATCCTGCCAGAGCAGAAGGGTTGGTAAATATGATCCTGAATATGACACTAAACAATCTAATGGTGAGACTTCAGTAATGCTGGAGCTTTGGATAATGCAGAGTATTCCTTCATTGCCATTGCTCCCAGGTCTAGTCTGGCCTGGAGTGGTAGCACCTGAAATGGTCCTATAGAACTAAACTGTGCACTTACTTCTATTTCAAACAATTCTGTTTAGCATGTTTGATCATTTAACTGTGTACTTATGATGCTAAACTAAATTGATTGAAATGGAACTGTTTTGACGTTTAACTGTGTGTAAACAAAAATCTATTCTTGTACTAAACAGAATTGCTTGAAATAGAACTGTTTTTGATATTTAAACTGTATACTTATGCTAAATTGAATTGTTTACGTCAGTATATTTTACACCCACCAGCTGAATGAACTATGGAGAGCTAAGGAGACTTGCTGTCATTTAGAATTCAGGAAAAACCCACCAGTTTTATCTGGTGTAAAAAAAAAAAGCTTGCAAGGAATAAAATAATCATTTCTAAGAAAGGACCTGGAGAGCTGAAGAGATTTGCTATCACTCAAACTTCTGTGAAAACCACTAAAGTTTGTGAAAGACTTGCAAAGACTTAAAAAAAAATGATGAAAATAGCAAAGATACAAATAATGATGATAATGAAAACGTTCATTAAATGATTAAAATAAAAGGTCAGACGAATGAAATAGAAAAAAAAATAGATTTTGCCTCAGTGCATCAAGGTAGCTGATATGATAATATTGTCTCCGTCTCTGTTCATATGATAATTTTAAGATAATACAAATATTGACAATGATAGCATTGAATCAGGCATTTATCTGACATTGGCATTCCATCTGCTTTTGTTGTCTCGACTTATTGCTGCAACAATAGCAGCAGCAGCAACAGCAGCAATTAAGAACAAAATCTGTCACAACATGGATAACAAAATGAGAACATTGATGTCATCAGATTGATTTTTTTTTCTTTCCTTGACAATGCATTAATCCTAATGATCTCGAAATAAAGCAATGCAAATAGGATGAATGAAGCAAACAAATATATCATCAACAAATCTAAAGAATTTGTAATTTGAATAAATTGATTGTTAATGCAAGCAACATGTTGATGATATATGAAGATAGTTGATTCACAGAAAAGTTTTCAGAATGAAATTAATGACCTTTTAGGCCAAGTGTCTTTTAGAAGTTTTATTTTGAACAAAGGGGCTTCAGACCTTATAGATTAGATAGTAGGAGGTTTTAGATCTTATGGATTGGATAGGATAGTAGAGGGGATTAGATCTTAAGAATTGGTTAGTAGTGGGGTTTAGACCTTATGGATTGAATAGTAGCAGTCTTAGACCATAAAGATTGAATTGTGGGTGGTTTAAATCTTATAGATTGAATAAAAGGGAATTTAGACCTTATGGATTGAATTATAGGGGATTTAGATTTTATGGAATAGATAGTTGGGGTATAGCTCATATGGATTGAACAGTAGGGAGATTAGAACTTATGGACTGGATAGTGGTGGGTTTTTATATCTTATGGATTGAATAGGTGGGAGATTGGATGTTATGGCTTGATTAAAGGGGGATTTAGATTTTATGGATTAGATAGTAGGGTTTTTTTTAGATCATATGGATTGAATAGCTGGAGATTTAGATCTTATGGGTTGAATGATAGTTGGTTTATATTGAAAGGATTAAACTTGAAGATATCTAGAGCTCAAGGATTGAATAGATCTTGTTTCAAAAGCTTAAGTAGCAGTTTTTTTTTATAATGTTGCATCTACAAAGTGTGGCTCTTCCTAGCGGCTGTTATATGCCGTAATACTTATACCATCTTTAAATACGTTAATATAATAAGTGCTTTGGTCATTATCTTTTCCTTTCTATCTTTGCTGGTTAAGTGGTTGAACTTTCTTAAGTGAACAACTTTGATGTTTGCTCGAGTTGTATGATTTTAGTTTTACTTTCTTTATCATAAAAACATAGATATAGTAAAGTTGACGACCTTAGTCAAGGGTGACCCAAAGGTCCTCTTTTCAATAGCAACTACACCAAAGTGTAGGGGAGGGCACTACTCTTTCCCCTGTAAGTTGGTGACCTTAGTTGGGGGTGACCCGAAGGCCACTTTTTAATAGCAATTACACCGAGGTGTAGGGGAGGGCACTACTCTTTTCCCTGGATTGCTCCACTTTACCCTTACCTTATGATGCTGAATGTCAGGCAAGGTGGCATCAAGTACCATTTTTTGAGTCTTTGGTATGACACAACCTGGGATTGAACCCCAGTCTCCCAGACTATTGGTGAATACTCTACTCATTAAGCCAATGGCCTGATTAAAAAATAGATATAAAATTACCCAAATATTTTAACTTTAATAATTTTATTAATATCTATTAAAAATTTTAACTTTAATAATATCTTAAAGTTTACTGATAATACAAGATATCTATTAGTCAGGTCTGGTATATTTTGGCACTGCTGTTTTAATGCTACCCTTTTGGTGCCGACTATTTGACACTGCCATTTTGGTATACAACTATTTTGGCACCTTTGGCATATCTTGAAAAGATTTATAAGATTCTAAGAAATGGCCAAATATTGATAATTAAAAGAGAAATGGATTTATTTCTTACAATAATTCTAAAACCAAATAAATAAAATGAATATTAAAGATTTATTATATCTCAGAGTTATTGACAAAACCTCATAAATATTCCAGTGGAGCATATGAATCAAACAATTTTATGATATTCAAAATGTGCCCATCAGCCCAATACTATTTTAAACATTTTTGATTTGGAGCATTAACGGCAAAAAAACCTAACCCTAAACCCTAACTCATGAACAATCTTGCATATGTTACTTGACTGTTACTGTTGTCCGTTTCCTGTAATGGGATCTGTTGTGCTGTCCATTGGTTGCTGTTATTTGTTTCCCATTACTTGGTCCCTTGCACTACCAACTGACTTTCTGAATTGGCACCAAAGTAGCTCAGTACCAAAGCTATGAACACCAAAACAATTTAGTACCAAAGCAATGAGTACCTAAAAAGTTCAGCACCCAAATGGCAATGCCAATTTATTGGTGCCAAATAGTCTCATTCCTGTATTCATGTATACATACCACTCAGTCAATATTTTTATTTTTGTGTGCAGATATTTATGCATGTATAAGTGTCTGTATATGGGTACACAGCTCAAATTTCTGAACAAATTCACATATGTATGTTTGAGTAGGAAGGTTCTCAAATTTCTCAAAAATCTTTTTATCCTATTGGTTTGCTTATGATCTACTGACGCATATAACTTCTCTTGTAATTTGCTCACCTTTGTCATTCCCTAAAATCAGGTTAACACAACGGTTTTTCTTTTTTGAATATTTGAGACAATCCTCTATCAAAGTAAAATTTTGTAGATCCTCTGGTTATAGTTATTGTAAGGGTCTCAGTAATATTTTCTGGTTATAGTTATTGTAAGGGTCTCAGTAATATTTTCACTGCACTGGATTAAGATTTTGTAGGTCCTTAGGCTAGGGGGATTGTAACAGCCTCAGTAATATTTTCACACTGCTGGATTAAGATTTTGTAGGTCCTTAGGCTACCGAGTAATATTTTCACAGTCCTGGATTAAGATTTTGTAGGTCCTTAGGCTATAGAGATTGTAAGAGCCTCAGTAATATTTTCACAGTGCTGGATTAAGATTTTGTAGGTCCTTAGGCTACAGGGATTGTAACGGCCTCAGTAATATTTTCACAGTGTTGGATTAAAATTTTGTGGGTCCTTAGGCTATCGAGATTGTCAGGGCCTTAGTAATATTTTCACAGTGCTGGATTAAGATTTTGTAGGTCCTTAGGCTACAGGGGTTGTAACGGCCTCAGTAATATTTTCACAGTGCTGGATTAAAATTTTGTGGGTCCTTAGGCTACAGAGATTGTAACGGCCTCAGTAATATTTTCACAGTGCTGGATTAAGATTTTGTTGGTCCTTAGGCTACAAATACTGAGAGATTTCAGTATTATTTTCAAAAATGACTAATTAAAGAAAAATTTAGTTTATCTTTATTATATACCTTAAAAAAGACATGAATCCATCTTTTCTTTGCCCTCCCCAAATATGGGAAAATAATTGGGCAGACTGGGTCTTTTAGCCTTTGTTGTTATTTAGATAATCTATGGATTAATACCAAGTACTTTTTAGGGAACAATAATTTAAAAACTAAAACCACTAAAACTGATTATTACAAAAATTTGGTAGGGGTCTATTTATTTATGGGCAATACTGTATGCTAAAAGCATAATCCAGGGTCTCTATAATAATAGAAAATTTAGTAGCCTGAACCCCCAACAATCCCTGAGTTATATGATGACAGACAGATAAAAAATACATTTAGTGAATTATAGTAAGATTTACTATTCTTGTTCAGTCCAATTCATTATCACTAAAATTAGTCTATTTGAAGAGTTAGGGTAACAGAAACTAAATATTCAAGCAACCTATTGACAGAGCAGTGGTGGATTAAGACATGGGTTTTAGGAGCTGCAACCCAGGGGCATTTAAAAGTTAGAAGATCTCAAGAAATTAAGGCCTTATCTTTAGAGTTTGCTGTGAATTAACTCCTTCATTCTCTAATGTTGAAAGGAAAGATGAGTTTATCCAAGAAGAAACATTTTAAAAGTTGGTTCAAAAATGACTAAACAAATTTGCTCTCATGGCATTTGGAAATAATATTTTCAAGAAATTATGGATGTTTTGAAAAAAATTGTTTCCATGAAATCATAAAAAGCAAATGTTTGGATTTTAATTTTATAAAAATATGATGCTGTCAAAAGAAAAAAAAAAAAGAAAAGATTATCTAAAAAACATAACTTTGGTTTCTGCTTCTGAAATTTTCAGCTTGATCTCCTCTTTATATGTTTAAACAAAAAAATAAAAATTCAGTTGAGCTAATATGATGGACTAAGTATATATTTACCCAACCCTTCAGGCCATGGGCAAAATGTGACATAAGATCAATCTTTAAGTGGAGTAAAGCTGGTTTGAATTCATAGTTTTCCTTTTATTAAACGGGTTATATAACTGTTGTATAGTGGCTTGTACTACATGACTTCTGGTATCTCAGAGGAATAAAAGACATCGTGTTTCTTAGGCACAGTCAGTACTGAAAAATCTGGGTCAGTATTAAGAACAACTTCAGATGTAACACCCACAGCGTGAGACTTATAATATTTGTTGAACTGTACCACTTCAGTTGATTAATAGTTATCTCTATTTCACTGTGTATCTCTTCCTTACTATGAAACAACAATAAAGAAAAGACTATACAAACCAGTTTGCCCTACTATTTTCCCATAGCTGGCGGAGAAGAGATGGATTCATGCCTTTCTCAAGGGCATTAGAATGAAATGAAATGCAAACAACCTCATCCAGGATTTGAACTTGGTGCAGGGGGGTGTCCTTGTGGTGTAATCGTTAAAGTGATAGACTACGGAATCGTACTAAGCAAGTTCACTTACGGACAAATACCTCTGGAAAAGGTATGAACTCCCTTATCCTCCTAGCTATGGGTTAAATAGTATCACAACTGTTTTTCTCAAAGGATGGCTTTGGCATGCCAAGAAACCAAAACAAATCAAACTTGGTATTAGTTGTCTGAATTTCTGAGATGAAGCTTGATGATTTTTATCATTAAGGGTTTTTGGACTATTGTCTTCATCTTTATTTTTATTTCTATAATGTTTCGACTGATATGTCCTCTGGCCTTCTTTAGGTGTTTGTTGAACTCGGAAACCTACACAGAACTTCGAACTATGTCCTTTATCAAATCCATAAGGGTCAAATTTTCTGATTTCGTGAGCCATAACCAGCACACATAGCGTAACGGTTATAGGCGTTAGTTCGCTAAACTTCTAAGGAGACAATCATCTAGAGTTTGCCGGTTCAATCCTGACTGCAGGCGAGTAACAATACAGGAATACTTAACACTTGTACCCGGTTATGGGTAATGGAATCAGAACAGGTGACCCCCATAGATTTAATAAAGGACATGGTTTGAAGTTCCATGGAGGTTCATGAGTTTGATAAACACCTGAAGAAGGCCAGAGGACATATTGGCCGAAACATTGTGGAAATAACAATAAAGATGAAGACAATAGTCTGAAAACCCTTAATGATAAAAATCAAACTTGGTTGTTGATTCCATTTCCTATGATAAAAATAGTGGCTCTCAACACTCAAAGTTTTTTTATTTGATATTATACTTACCTTATAAATCAAACCTCCAGCTAAAATCTTAAAATATTTAAGATTTTTCAAAAACTAGGAGAGTATAAATCATGAATTAGTATAGCCTTTACTTTTTTTTTTATAAAAATTTAATTTTCTACTAACCCAAAGGTACCATGATTTATTATTTCTAAAGAAAGATTATGAAATCAAAATGGATATAATTGAATATTACAGTATTGCCCATTAGTAAGTACTCCCAATTCAGATTTTTATAAAAATGTTAATTTTCTTTGAAGCAAAAAAAATCTCAGAATTTTATCATTTCCAATGAATGTTCATTTTTTTTTTTTATTCAAACACATAAAGAAGAAAATTTCCCAAGTTAGAAACCAAAGTTATAAAGTTTTTTGTGACATCTTTTTTTTGTCTATGATTTATTTTCAAGTCAGATTCAAAACTTTGAAAAACTGTGTCATTGTGGTTACAATAACAATGTTTATTGAACTGTAAATCATTATAAAACATATTTTAGTTTAATAACAGAAAATATTACTGCAGTAAAATATAGGATGGTTAGTTTATGTAATTTAAATTACCACCTGTATGATGGATTTTTAACTAGTACCTATAATGAGTAATCTATTCAATACGCATGAAATATGTGCTCTCTGTTGTGAATAACAAAAAAAAAAAAATCTATGTATTTGTACAATGTACAAAATACACAATTGGTTTCCTTGTAATTATACAAATATGAACAATGTACATATTTACAAAATATGAATTTCTATGCATTTATTTTATACAGATGTCAAGAAAGAGTCAAAGGACTCTTTGCTGTTAGCATGCCTTGTAGATGATAATATATATATATATATATATATATATATATATATATATATATATATATATATATATAGTAGTAGTAGTATTCGGTCCAGTTAAACCAGAGTTGGGAGTAATTCCTTCAGGACAAGAAAATCATTCAGGAGCTGAACATTTAAATTTTCCTGGTGGAGAGCTCAATGTAATTTTTTTACAGACCAAAATTTATAATCCTAAATTAACTGGTCTTTGGTTTTTTCTTAAAGATACATATATATATGTATATATATATATATATATATATATATATATATATATATATATATATATATATTGTAATGTTGTTTTTGCCTCTTGTAGGTAAATTTGAAAGTTGTCACTTCATTCCAGATGATAAAAGAAGTAAACAAACATGGATTTATGATTTGGTTTTAATCATGCTGGCCAAGTCAGTGGGTTTCTAAACCATCTTTCATAGGAAAGAGAAAAGGTTTTTTTGGCATTTTCTTCTAAAACATTAAAAGAACAGAGAAACAAAAAAAGAACAAAAAACAAGTCTCCTCTGTAGTTTTTTTTAGGAAACTGCAAGTGACTAAGTTCTAAACTTAAACTTTTTCTGGATTGTTTCCATAGAGGTGACCTTTGACCTGTTACCTATCCATCAATGCCACATCAGTTTTGTTGGTTTAGTCAGAGTTTTGTTGTTGTTGCTGGTGCATGTGTGTGTGTGTCTGGGGGGGCATTAAATAACACTTCTCTCATTCACTTTTTCAAATTCATGTATGGGAGATAAATTTCTATTAGCCTATCATTATCATTCTTTCTATTACAACTATTTTTCTCATTGAGAATTTTTCACATCAGCATTAGCTGATGATCTTTCGCTGAAGTTTGTGTGATAGCAAGTCTCCTCATGTCTCCAGGACTCTTCTCGGTATCCTGGCTGATCTCACTAATGCAGTACTTTGGTTGGTCTCCATTCATCCTCTTATTTCCAAGTCCTCCAGTCCCTGTATCAAGAGTACCAATTACAAATGGTATAGTTGTCAGTTTGATGTTCCCCAGTTTTTAATTTCTTAGCAAGGTTGAAGCATCTATTCTTCTTTTCACTTTCTTTCAATTTTACTCCGTGGTCAGCTGGGACAGCAAAGTCCATAATTTGGCAGGCACACTTTTTTTTGTGCATTATTACTAGATCTGGTCATCTGGCCAAGATTAGGTGATCCGTTAGTATCTCAAAATCCCTGTGGACTTTGTGCATCTCATTTTCCGGAACAGATTCTGGGTTGTGCCTATACCATTTGTTTGTATTGTCAAATTCAAATCTCTTGCACAATTCCCAGTGAATCACCTTGCTACCCACTCATGTCTAGTCTTATACTCCTATTGTGCTAATTTGTAGCATTTGCTTATTATGTGATTGATCATTTTATCTCTATCATCACACAACCTACACCTGCTGTTTTGTTGCGTCTTATCTATTCTTGGTTTTATATATTTATTATCATTATTATAACCATTACTTTTATCCTTTCTTCCTCCCTCTTTCATGCCATGAAAACCTACCCATTTTTTCTATTACCTCAGGCTGTGAGTACAACTTCAATTTTTCAAATATAGAAATCTTTAAAAAATTGCAAAATACACACCATTATCAATATTTACATGTTTTAAAGCTAGAGAGGAAATTAGAAAAATTAAGTCCTTCCTTCTTCCTGCGAAAAGTCTGAATATTGAACAAAAGAAAAGTCTTTTTTTTTTTTTTTTAGAGCTTGCTGTGACTTGTTCTCTAGAAGATTCTTTTTTTTTTGTCACTTGAATATATCTGCAGAATTTTTTCTTACTTCTCTTTCTATCACAGTACTGACACAAATTTTACAATATACTTACTAACCCTTTCAAAAATCACAAATTTACATTCATTTGCATTTACTATCCGTGAATTTTCCCAAGACATCTTCTTCCAAGTCTTACATCAAGCAAACATGTCATCTAATAATCTAAAATTTTATTCACGTGTCCTCCATTCCTTGTAATTGCCCAAAAGACAAAAGTCTTTAAAGACAAAATAAGGTGTGCCATTCTCTTGAAAACTTACCATTCCTAAAAGGAATTCTCTATTGCAGCACATTTACATGATGACCATTCCAAACAGATTGAAATACTTTCAAACAGCTTACATGTGATTTAAACAAAGAATTAAAATAATCTGTATATTTGAAAATAAGAAAATGTACTACTGTTATTTCAGTTTGAAAAGTCAAACTAAAAAACATTTCTTTATTTGTCCCCCTTTTTTTTCTTTTGCTTCATTTTTTTATTTTAAAATTCAAAAAACTTTTTTGGATAAATGTTTCTTCTTCTTCTTCTTCTTGAATCAAAAAAATGTTCTTTTTGCGAACAAATAACTGTTCATAGGTCCCTTTTTCTTATTCCTTTCTTTCTTTTTTTTAAAATAATTGAAAGATTAAATGTTTTGTGGAAAAATTTCAGTTTATTTGTTTCTTCTTCATCTTCTTCAAAAATATCTTGTGTATAAAAACTGTTCATTCTTCTTCTTTTTCTACTATGATTGAGTTTATTCTTTTATACGTTTGATTTTTGGTAATTCTTATGTTTATAGTGCATTCATCTTGGAATGCATCCTAGTCACTCTCTCTGTCCCATAGTGAATGTTACATTGAGCATAATAAATGTATTGTACATTTGAGACAAAATATCTCTTGATCGGTAATTGTCTAGACCTAACCTAAACATTTACTTAGATTTTGCATTCAGCATTATGTGAGTTATCACATTCTTTCACTCTTATAAATGGAGCTGGCTATTGTAAATATCTACTGGCTGACAAATGGCTTTGAGAGTCAGGATTAGATTGGATCTTATCAGTGGTCACTTCATTTCTTATAGACCTTAACGAGAAGAGTCAACCAAACTGCAACATACAACTGATGTAATCTAGAGTAAAAATACAGCAGATAGTAGAATGCAGCAAATTTTTAATCAAATATTAATCATATTGTAATAAGGTCATTCTAAACAATTTATTGCTTTTACTCCATAATGAGTTCCATATAATGATGCAAACAAAACCATTCAATAGAAAATTGTGAAAATTTTAAAGATAGGAAAAGTCATTTTACAGCCTATTACAGTACATGTTGCAGAAGCAAAAACATAGGATCAAAATAGCTAGAATTTTCCAAAAAAATGCCTTTACAGTATAAATTGCAATATATATATATATATATATATATATATATATGAGTATTGTTCAATCTAGTAAATACGGAAAAGGGAACAATTCCATCAGGACAATTAGATTATTCAAATTTCGAATATTTAAATATTCCTAGTAAAGAGTGCAATGTAAAGGATATCACAGTGCAAATATTCCTTAAAAAAAAAAAACAATTTGGTCACATTAGGATTATAAATTTATTTCCATCCAGCTAAAATGCTCTTAGCAGGATGGAAATGAATTTATAATCCTAATATAATCCTAATGTGACCGAATTTGGTTTTTTCTTGAAGGTATATATATATATATGTGTGTGTGTGTGTGTGCGTGTGTGTGTGTGTGGTGATCAGGCATCTACATTAAGCCTGGCATTGATATGGTTGGTTGGTTGGTTGGTGGGAACTCAAGCTGTCCAGTTTGACTATATATATATATATATATATGTGTGTTTCTGTCCTGGACCAAGTTGCCCCTCCTTAATCAACTTGGTCAGCTCAAGCTCCCTCCAACCAACCATATTAATGCCAGGCTTAATGCTGATGCCGATTGCCATAAGTGAGTGCTGACCAGGGACCCCACTCTTAAACTGTCCACCTGAACAAGCCTCCAAGTTGCTGGATTACAAGAGTACACCATCACTTCAGAAATACCCAGGACATTGGTCTAATAAGCAGAGTGTTCGCCAATGGTTTGGAAGACTGGGGTTCAATCCTTGGTCAAGTCATACCAAAGACTCAAAAAATGGTACTTCATGCCGCCTTGCTTTACACTCAGCATTATAAGGTAAGGATCAAGGGTAAAGTGGAGCAATCCAAGGAATGGAATAGCGCCTTCCCCTACACCTCGGTGTCGTAGCTGTTGAAAAGAGAGCCTCGGGTCACCCTCAAATAAGGTCACCAACTTTACTTTGTTATATATATATATATATTTATATATAATGTGTGTTGAGATTTCATTTTCACTTTTTCAGTTTCTTAAAAAAAGATTGTCTATATTAGTCAGAAAAAATGATTAGGTGAATGAAAGTTTCTGATTTGGAAATAGGTTTTAGCTAATAGATATACAGTAGCTGTTTACAACATGGGTCTCAACTTGGGTTGTAAATCTCAGAAATTTGTCAATTTTGGATAGAATTCTATCATTTTTAAGATGTTGAATTGTTCAAGAATGGTTGTATTCACATTTCCGTCAAGAAAACTAGATACTTGTTGAGTTAAAATGAAAAAATGAACTTATTAGAAAAATTTGCTTTAAAACCAATGGAATTTTTGTTTAAATGGAGTAAATGTTTATTTCTTATAAAAATGTATAAATTTTTACTTTTAATATTCTAGTGCAGTGTCCATTTTCTGTAAATGCTATTCTGATTTTATTATGGAAAAATATTTCATATGATTTTTGGAAATAAATGCATTTAAAATTGAGAGGAAAGAATTTTATAACATCTAATTGTTCTGATCACATTAAATATCATAATTATTATAATTCACTGTATTTCTGTTTGTTTGATTAAATGTAAATAAACAATAGGTCATGTAAGATAGCTAATATATTCAAAATATTGATATCAACCACTGAAAATGATTTGCACAAATTGTCTACTGTTTAAAGTAAGACAGCAGGTTTGAAAAATGGTTGTCAAAGCCCCAAACTATTGAGTAACAGCTTTATTTTGATATATTTTATAGATAAAATGAAATAATCATTCTGATCTTCATAAAATGGTCTGTGGTCAAATAATCTCAGTGCATGTACTAACAGATTTCTTCAATTGAAATTAGATGCTGAAAAGAATTTAAGCATCTAATAGGTGAGAGAGAGGTATATATATATATATATATATATATATATATATATATGACATTATTCATATATATATATATATATATATATATATATATATATATATATATATATATATATATGTCCTATTATATATCTATATATCTATAAATATCATTTTATACATGTATATATATATATATAAATATATATATGAATATATATATAAATATTTACAAATATCACTATCTATATATATTTATATATATAATATATTGCGACAGTATATGGTTGTCCCTAACTCACTTGGTGTGTTAGTGGCAGACCAAATGTGGTATAATTTGGAGAGTGCTCAGTATCTGTGATAAAGCTGTTATATAATATAATAATAAATAGATATATATTCATTTTTATATATATTTGATATCATGGATGCTTATCAGTGACCACTGGTTTCATGCCATCGTTATACAAGTATCATCAAGCAGAGAAAGTAGATGATACCCAATGATTGTCGTATAAAGACAGCATGAAACTAGAGGTCACAGATAAGCACCCATGCCATTAAATATGTATGAAAACTAATAATTAATTCATTATCATATCATATATATATATATATATATATATATGATAGTCTTCTGGTACAGGAATGGACCCACTATTACTGTTTTCCGAGAGAAAGTGCAAGTTTAAATAGTGCTTCGTTTCGCCAACTCCTTGGCAAAATTCACCTTATCTATTGAATGACCTACATATATATATATATATATATATATATATATATATTTTTCCACCAAAATAAATTTATTATGACGAGTTAACCAGGTTTTAGTTTCCATCTAATTACACTATATATATATATATATATATATATATATATATATATATATTATAAGAGTGTTGGTTGTCACTAAATCATTTTGTGGGTATGTGTCGAACCAAGTGCAATATAATATGGAGAGTGCTCAATATTTAGGGTAGAGCTATTACATAATAATAATAAAAAAAATATATATATTAGATATATATATTCAATTCATGGAATATAGACTATGACCCAGGGTTTCATTGAGTTTTTTGCAAAACAAAAATCATCAGGCAGTTAAGAAAATGGAATAAATCAAAAATGAAAAAAATATGAAAAAATACAGATAAAAAACCGTTTGGATTTCCAGGGTTGCAGTCTATAATCCATGAATTAAATATATATATCTAATATATATTTGTTCATTATATATATATATATATATCGTGGCTGAGTGGTAGAATCTTGGATTGGCATTTGAGTCAACCGGGTTTCGATCCCAGCTTCGGGAATCTAGCCTGTCTAGCCACACTGAAGAGTTCTGATAGAATGAAACAGATCTGTCTGTGGATGACAATATATATATATATATATATATATATATATATATATTCTAGATGACCATATATTTATTTATTTTCTAGATGACCAATGAACCCATTATGTTTTTGTTATCAGTCAATGATTTTTATCTTCCACCATTTCATTTGCTTCAGTTAACACTGTCATTTTATTTTTATTTTTAAATTGTTACAGTTTTTATTTTTAAACAAACAGTAATTATATTCATTAAAAAGAAAAATAGAGACAAAAATTTGGGAGATGATAGTGAAAGGGCACATATTTGAATCACAGAAGTTGGAATAGACAAAAAAGATTCCAAAATTGTAAAATCAGCTTTCCAGACAGAAAATATTGAATTAATCCTATGCTGGCTAGCCATATGTGTAGGATAAAAGATGATATAGATAAGTCACCAATCATTAGGTGGCAAATAATAAAAATAAAATCACCCACTCATAAAGGAGGTTGCAAATTACATCTTGAAGAAAAACTATGCATTCAAAAATTTTTGTTTTGTTTTTAACCCCCAAAATAATTTGCATAAATTACTGCAAATATGGAATTGGAAATAAAAGAGATGAATGGGAATGAGAAATGAAAGGAAATAGAAGAAAACTATTGCATTGTCTCTTGCCCACATGTAACCACCTTCACCTTTTCCTTGACCCACACCTCATAGTTAAAGTAACTGCATAAAACAGCTAAGAACCAGGGTACTGCAAATCCATCTGAAAACCATGTAACCAGTACATATGTATGTGTGTGTGGACCAGTAAAAGTTCTGGAAGAAAGACACGAACTTGGGATTATGTGAAACAAGTATATTGAACCAAAGTATTAATACAGCATAGGTAAAATAGTGTTGAACGTCAGTCTGACTGCCAAAGTGTTAGGCTGGAGTTAACTCAACACCGAGATAAATATTCTCCTGGTATTCATAGTAATAGGAAGAGTTTATTATAGTCTGTAAGGTAGGTACCATAACAATATGTAAAACTCACAGTCATGGAGAGCAAGCAAAATTGTGAATTACTTTTAATCTTTTAGATACTAAATCAGCTCTGCTCAATGAAGAGGTTTTTTAATGGATTATTTCTTTTAATTGTTTTTAGATAGATTACCAAGTCATTTAATATTTTATGTACACACACATGCACGCGCACGCACACACACACACACACACACACACACACACACACACACACACACACACACACACAGAGATAGATAGATAGATAGAGAGAGAGAGAGATATTTCTTTAAGAAAAAACCAAAGACCGGTTAATTTAGGATGAGTTGGGAGTAATTCCTTCAGGACAAGAAAATCATTCAGGAGCTGAACATTTAAATTTTCCTGGTGGAGAGCTCAATGTAATTTTTTACAGAGCAATATTTCTTTAAGAAAAAAACAAAGACCAGTTAATTTAGGTTTTTTCTTAAAGAAATATTGCTCTGTAAAAAAATACATTGAGCTCTCCCCACCAGGAAAATTTAAATGTTCAGCTCCTGAATGATTTTCTTGTCCTGAAGGAATTACTCCCAACTCTGGTCTAACTGGACCAAATAATACTAGATAGATAGATAGATAGATAGATAGATAGATAGATAAAGTTAACTCTAAAATCTAATCAGGAGAAAGAAGCTGAAACATCTAACTACTGCTTACCTGCAGGTATCTTTTGATGAGAAAAGTCTGAGTGAAGGTACTCTGGAAAAAAAGCTTGCTGTTTACATAGTCAGCAGTTATTTTGCTATGCTTGTCTCTGGGCTGTAGCTATGCAGACCAAGAGATGCCATAAGTGTTGTGGCAGTAGATGTCACTATCATGCGATAATGTACAGATGACTTACTACCTTATCCTCTTATGCATCTTGTATGTTTTTTACAAATTGAATTAGATATTACTCAAGATGTTAATATTGTAATTTTTGTTAGTAAAATTGGTTCTCTTCTGTCACTATGTTAAAGTCATGAAGGTGAATTTTGCCAAAGGAGTTGGCAATAGGAAGCACTATTCAGAGTTGCACTTTTTCATGGAAAATAATAGTAGTGGGTCTATTCATGTACCAGAAGACTGTCACCATAACCTTCTTTACTGACCACTGCACTAGGAATTTTTTTTTTTACTGGAGAGTTAGTTTGGTTCCACACCATGGAAGGTCTTCTCAACTCTGGCTTGTAGTGGCAAATCTATGTTAAACCAATTAGTAAATATTTCTTTTTATGAAAACACACTTCACCCATTCACATTACACATTTTCTTGTAAATTTCAAAGAGCTTGCATTTCTCAGCCACCATAAACTTGATGACAGGCCGCTACTCAAGGCTCGAGCCTTCTTTTTGATTTGCAACATTTTTAAATAGTCTCAAAATAAATATTTTTGTGAAATTGAAATAATTTTTGCAATAAACTAATTCTAAACAAAGCAGAGTTTTATTTATTGAAAAAAAAATTTCTCTTATTTATTGAATGACCTTCATTTATGTATGTGTGTCAAGATTAAAATAGCAATGAGCTTGAATACTTATAAATTGCTCATGGCCAAGAAGAATGAGGAGTGTCACACAAGAAATGCTTAAGCTGTCCTTCATTTTCTATGGCATTAATTTTTGCCAATAGTCAAGCTGCTCACAAGAAAATAGGGCAAAAAAAAAGGTCTTTTCAGGCTGTCTTTTTTTTTTTTGAGGAACTTGTGTTGATGAGGAACATCTACTAATTCATCCTTATCTTGTTCAAATCCATTTTATTCTATATTTGCCTCGTCAACTATCAGTGAGGTAACACTGTAAATAGAACACTTTCTCGAATCTTTGTTCTCAACAACAAACCCAACAACAGCATATATATATATATATATATATATATATATATATATATATATATATATATATACGAGGATCATTAAATAAGTTTCCAGACTTTTTTTGTATGTATTTTATTGATAGTACACACATGAAACTCTAGTCCCCTTTGAAGTAATCTCCTCCAGCTGCAATGCACTTGTTGTATTGTTCCAACAACTTCTGGAAGGACCCATGGAAGTCCTCTTGTGTGAGCGTGTCAATGACCTTTGTCACAGCCTCTTTCATCTCCTCAATTGTCTCATAACGACAGCCTCTGAGCTTAGGGAATAAGCAAAAGTCACAGTGAGCAAGGGCTCGACTATAGGGAGGGTGAGGAACTGTGTTGATGTCCATCTTGGTCAAATAGTCTGTAACAAGGATGGAGTTGTGGACTTGTGCATTGTTCCTGGTGGAAATGCCACAGAGCCGATTTGAAGAGTGCTGGCCTCTTCTCGAAGAATCTCTTCCTCAACTCCCTTAAAATCTCAACATAGTAATCCTAACCTTAACCCTAACCCTTTGGCCTAGCAACTCTTGTGTATTGACTTCTGTACTCCTCCCACACCTCTCATCATCCCTCACAGACTCTCTGCCTTCCTTGAATCTCTTATGCCACTCAAAAACTGATACTTGATTCTTGCAAGATGCTCCAAAAGCAGTCTGAAGCATTCCATACGTTTCTGTGATGGCATTTTTTCCAAGTTTAAAACAGAATTTTATTGCATGTTGTCCTTCTAAAGTGTCAGATTGCATTTTTGAAATTCACCAGCTGTGACAATCAGGCTTTTGTAGGGTGTATTCCAGTTGCTGAACCTGAAATCATAGAAATTGGTAAGTCTGGAAACTTATTGAATGCACCACATATATATTGAGGGGTTGGACAAAATATTGGAAACACCTGGAAATTTCAAACAAATTTAATATGGTTTTCTGATTGCAGCCCTACCATGAAATCTGGCTTTGTGCAGCTCCCTTTTTACTATTTTTTGAGGAAACTGGCTTTTCGAGATGGTCATTAAGATCTACTGTAATTTTTGGAGCTCTATTCTTGTGATCCTTCCAAACAATCTATAATTAATTTCTTATGATGATATTTGTAAAAAAAAACAATAATTTTCAAAAAAATAAGACAAGAAAAATTAATAATAAATAAAAAAAAACATAAAAATAATGTTTGATGGTTTTGTAGGAGTTTCAAAATTATGATACTAAGATTCTAGGTGTTTCTATTATTTTGTCCAACCCCTGTACATATATATATATATATATATATATATATATATATATATATATATATATATATATATATACAGCTGCAATCTAGGGTTTCTAGCTTTGGTTAGAGCAGTTGCTGGAAGAGGAGAAATAAAGGTTCTTGATTCAAAGCCTGACAAATGTTATTTAGATAATTTGTTGTACATTCTTCTGTCATCAGTTCATCCAAAAAGTGTCTGACTCTACACAGGCCTTCACTACTATTAACTAATCTCCTGTGTAGTTCATTTGCTAAGCTTCAGCTTAGTTAATGATCTTCATTGATGATAATATATACATATATGTTTGTATAAAGCCTGCATCTGCCTACACATACATACATATACATACACACACATATCTATACATGTTTGTATAAAGCCTGCATCTGCCTACACATACATACATATACATACACACACATATCTATACATGTCTGTATAAAGCCTGCATCCCTTTACACACACACACACACACATATATATATATATATGTGTGTGTGTGTGTGTGATATCTTTTTGGGGGGGATTTGTGGTATCATGGTTGCTGTCAAAAGAAATGGACTCAGTGACACCAGTTCATATACTGGACGAGACTCCTTGGTAAAGGTACAAATCTTATTATTTTCCCTCACACTATGGGCAAAAAGTAGGGCAGACTAGGGTCTTTAACCTTGCTATGGCAACCAGTCTAGGAGAAGGAAAACTCTGAATTCAAATCTGTTAAACTTTGCTTAAAAATTAATCATGAGTCACATCCTGCTCATGGGGAGGTTGCTATATATATATATATATATATATATATATATATATATATATATATATATATATATAATACCTTTTTTATTCAGTTATAAATCACTCTTGTGCCAGATGGAATATCTGCTTAGGGAGCTGTAGAATAGGGTCATTATATGTGTAATGCAAAATGTGTTGTTAATAATTTTACTATAGATATGCAAATAATTATGCAGGGTGTGACAGAAATACCTGTCTTATTTTAAATTATCACAAGTGTGGTGTGAGTGAACTTTGGCAAGTGGCAATGGTAGCTCCATTGAGCAAATATCTAAACCTTTTTATCAATTTACTCAATCTCAAGTGGTTTGTTTGTTGGCTGAGCATTATGATACTAAGTCTAACGTAAAGTTGGGCAGGTTTTGATCCCAGCTTCAAGTGTCCTGTGTCTGGCCGCACTGAAAAGTTGTGATATAATGAAACTGTCTGTCAAATAGTTTGAAATAGAAATGTTTTTGACAATTAAACTGTGTACTTACATTTACACTGTGTGCTTATGCTAAACTGAATTGTTTGAAATGGAACTGTTTTTGACATTAAAACTCTACTTACACTAAACTGAATTGTATAATATAGAACTGTTTTAACATTTAACTGTGTGTAAACAAAATCTGTACTTATACTAAACTGAATTAGCTGAATTAGAACTGTTTGACTAAACTGAATAGCTTGAAATAGAAATGTTTTTGACAATTAAACTGTGTACTAATGCTAAACTGAATTTTTTGAAATAGAACTGATTATTTGTATAAAAGTGGATTTGGCATTAAATAACCTGTAACATGTTGACCTTCGACCCAGCCGTCAATCAGGGAACAGGTGCATCCAGTCGAAGATATCAGGGTATAACCTTGACTGTGTATGGGTTGAATTGGGTGCAGATATGACGCCCACAAGAAGCGGGTGGATGTCAAACAATGATATAACCTGGTGCAACAGGAAGTTCAGTTAGTTTGAAGCTAGTTGTTGCAGTTCAAGGCTGTGAGAATCAGCTCTCAGCAGAGGGCTGGGCCCTCAGGGCCCTCGGTTGAGCAGCCAAGCAGAACGAGAAAGAAGTGCTACTAAAGGCAGAGGAATTTGGTGGTTAATATGTTGCAGTTTGTTCAGTCTCCAACTCACCTCTCACACATAACCCTTTCTTAACCCTTTCACAACCATTTCGAATAAAGTGTGAGAGGTATATTTTTCTAAAGAAGTATGTTCGTTCGTCATTACTGTGTTGACTATGTTTCCGCATGTATATGTGTATGGTTGTATATGTATTATACGGCTATTCAACAAACCTGCAAAAGTTGATATGCTATAAAACCCAACCAACCAACCAACCAACCGATAACTCAATTTCAAAGCAGAAACATGTTTATAGGCGGCACATGTAAAAGATTATCCAACAGACTCACTGTTTGGTTTAGTTTGGTTCAGTTGGGTTTTATGGTATATCAACCATTGTAGGAATTTAATACCAAATCTGGTTTACATATATATATTAGATATATATGATTTTTAAACATATGTCTACAAAGTTAAATGGTACAAGTATTGCTATGTATAACAAACAATTCAATTAAACATCAATCATTTGCTTACACTAAATTGAATGATCAAACAGTTCTGTTTCTAACAATTCATTTTTGTATAAGTCATTTGTTTGCACTCAGTTTAAATGTCAAACAGTTCTATTGACCCATAAATAAAAAAGGCTCTATCAGGTGTTACCACTCCAAGTCAGAGTGGACCTGGGAGTGATGGCAATGAAAAAGAACTCCACATTCCCTAAAACTCCTCACTATCAGATTGTTTCATGTCATATCCAAGACACTCATTGGTGGGGGTGAAGGGGTTTCTTACTCCTCTGCAGAGATGCAATCGGTGTATTCTACTGCCCCAGCCACTTGGGCTAAATCTCCGTTGAGATATTTGCTGGAGTCTTGAGTGCTTCAAGGTCTTCGGGGAGCCTTTCTTTTAATCAGTGAACCTGAAATTTTCAACCTATAGCAGTATTGATTTTCTATCTGGAACAGCATCATTCTAACATTACATGAAATGAACATAAAAAGCTGTCAGTGTTACAATTACAGGTTCATCAGACTTAAAAAAACATTTCAACAGCAGTTGCAGTCTACACCTATTCAAATCATGATTATAACTGATATAATCGGAAAAAAAATATAATGGTAAGATATTTGCTTGATAGAGCTACCATTGAAACTTTCCAGTATTCATTTGCACCAGACAGGTGATATTTTAAAATATGGGGGATATTTCTGTATATATAAAGAATAGTGAAAATTTTATTTCTAATTTAAAATTCAAATGATATTTTTAAAATCATAATTTGTTTTATTTATTTCTGTTACAGGTAGTGAATGAAAATCTGCAATGTTTTTTACTGCTTATTTTGGAATAGTATGAACAATCAAAAAAAGGACATAGATTATTCAATTGTATTTTGTATTTATAATGAGCACATCTCTACAAGTCAGAAATGTTGTTACAAGATCCACTGTTTAAAATTCACTTTGATGTTTTCATAAAGAATTCCTAAAATCTAAAATAAATATATCTAAAAGAAAATCTTATTGATAAAATTATTTAATTTTTGGTTTGGTTTGGTTTAGTTTGGGTTCTTTGTTTAATGGCATATCAACCTTTGTGGGTTACTTAATGCCAAAGCCATTATTGTAGAAGAAAAATTATGGTACTATTTAACCCATAGTTTGGTGGTATAAGGGGGTTCATACCTTTTGCAAAGACATTAGTCTGAAAGTGAAAGTAAAAGTACAACTAGAATTCAAACTCACTATGATGTCACAGCCCAGCATGTTAACCCAAACGCCATGAAATTTTTAAAACAGGTTGTGATTTTTTCATCACTCTTTTATATCAATAACAATATTATCTTGATGTTTTTTTAAATAAAAAACGGTCAAGATTATATTAATACTGCACTTAATCTGCTCAATTAAACAAAACATCAAAAATATGTCAGGCACTTTAAGTTATTTACTAGGAGACACATTAAGCATGATGATTATCATCGTAGAAAACGGAATCATTGACCAGAGTTCAAATCCTAGACAAGATTGTTTGGGAAAGGCATGGCTTCATCTCTTCTCCTCTCAGCTATAGGTAAATTGGTAAATAATAGAGCAGATTGGGCACTTTAGCCTTTGTTAGGGAACCAGAAATAGAAGGAAAATTCTAAATTCAAACCAGTTTTATTCTGCTTAGAAATTGACCTTGTGCCACATCTTGTCCATAGTGGAGATTTGATTTCTTTGTTTAAAAACATAAAAAAAACTTTATGGGTTATTTAGTGCCAAAGCCATCCTTGTAGAAGAACAGTAGTAGTACTATTTAACCCATACCTGAGGGGATAAGAGGGTTCATACCTTTCCCAAGGGTATTAGTCCAAAAGTGAACATAATAGCACAACTGGGGTTCAACCTTGCTTATTATGATGTCTCAGTTCAGCACTTTAGCAACGACAGTACAGAGACTCCTTCACTAATTTTGATTGGATATTTCAACAAGATAAGGAGCTTTACCATACTGACAAAAAATAGTTAAAATAGTTAAATGAAAACAAAATTAAAGTACTGTTTTTTTTCTTTTGTTTGATGGCATATCAACCAGCATTTTAGTCACGAGGACTCTCCCCTCTTCATGACATGGATTGGTTTCTTTTTTTAATGGCATATAAACCGTTAAAGGTTATTTAATGCCAAAGCCATCCTTGAGGAAGAACAGTACTGGTACTATTTAACCCTTAGCTGGGATTTCACACCTCTTGCAAGGGTATTAATCCGAAAGTTAATTTAATAGCACATCAAGAGTTCAAATTCACTACAATGTTACAGCCCATCATGTTAACAACTATACTACAATGTGGCGTAAATACATTGTAAGCTTTGCTGAGTCAAGCACAAAGGCCTAAGAATATTTATAAGTTATGTTGTTTCACTATGATTACCCATATAAGTACTGAGCAGGCTCATCATTGCTTAACTTTGGTAATCTTTCCTATGTGTTTTCAGTGTGACTTGACAATAACTCCGACCATTTTAATTCAAAGCTATGATCAGTTACCTTGTTTATTTCTTGTAACTGTTATTACGGATTCTATTTACAGTACAAGAAAATAAAACTAAGTCATTAACTACATGACACATACACACATCGACCCCCTTATACAAATAATTAGAATAATCTATTTGTTAACTTTTGTACTTACTTTTACTTGAGCCACATTCTAGGTTTTCTCCCCTCTTTCTGTTTAAAACTTTTGATCTTAACTCTTTCTCTATTTGAAATCTTAATTAAAAAGAGATTCTGTTTAGACCAGCAACATAAAAGCCATGTAAGGTCATCTGATTCTAAACTTTAAGAGGTTGTCATTTGTTAAGCTGAGTTTGGTTTTGCACAGTGTCAGAAGTACAAGTCACCCGGTAAGAATCAAACTCACTAACAACGGTCCAATAGCCTAGTTCATTAACCATTTTGCCACAGAAGGTGCCCAATCACTGTAACTGTAATCATTAAATCAAGCTGAGTTGAGCATAAGGCTAGAAGTACGGGTCCCCCGGTAAGAATCAAACTCACTAACAATGGTCCATTAGCCTAGTTTATTAACCATTTTGCCACAGAGGGTGCCCAATCACTGTAACTGTAATCATTAAATCTAGCTGAGTTGAGCATAAGGCTAGAAGTATAGGTCACCCAGTAAGAATCAAACTCATTAACAATGGTCCAGTAGCCTAGCTTGTTAACTATTATAACACAGAACGTGCCCAATCATCACCACCCTTTGGTGAGAAACAGCCAATTTGGCTTTGCTGAGGTTAAATCGTAGAAAAAAAACAAACCTTTTTACTTATACAATATTGTAAGCTTGTTCTCACTTAAGAATAAACTGCATGTACCTTGTGCTGATTAATAAACCAATAAAATCAATAAAATCTGAATAGGAAAATGAATTATCATCTACAAAAATAAAAATGAAACCAATAATAAAGAAATACCAAAAGCAAATAATAAAATTCCAAAATAAAATAAAACAAAGTAAAAATATCCGACAATTCCACTTCCACTGAAAGTTAAAATTTTGACACCAAATGGAAGAACTGAGTCTCTTCAGTGTTTGTTGACCCACTGGACAACATGTGCATTTGCAGCCTTCTGAAACAGCAGTTTATATTCTGTAATTTATAATAATAATTCATAGGGTTAATGAAAAAACATTCCATAAGAGGAACCTATAATCTTATAACTTTTTCATAATACATAAAAATAAATTGTATGAATCTTATGCCTTTTTTACCCAATTATAAACCACACACTTTAGCAAGGCTTATCTACTTATATTCATTCAGTGTGCAAATGTGATAATATGTGAACAGTGTCCCATATGTCTTGTTTGTCTTACTTAGTATCGGGTGAGATGCAAGGAGAAACTCATAAGTGACATTCTTTTCTGGATCCTTACACATGAACAAGCCGTGTTGGCTGACCAACAAGAATTTATTCATATCAGCTCTGTGTGGACCCAGGATGTAGTTTGGAGGATCTACCAAGAGTGATGGATGATAGGGATGGATGGATGGATGGATGGAGAGTCACGGAAATTTGTGCTGTTAGCATAACTTGATGATGATGATGATGATTGTATGTAGTTGGTTGGTTGGTTGGTTGGGTTTTATGGCATATCAAACTTTGTAGGTTATTTAATGCCAAATCTATTTTTATGCAAATAGTCGGTTCTATTTCAAATAATTCAATTTAGCTTGAATACACAGTTTAATTATCAAAAACATTTCTATTTCAAGCTATTCAGTTTAGTCAAACAGTTCTAATTCAGCTAATTCAGTTTAGTATAAGTACAGATTTTGTTTACACACAGTTAAATGTCAAAACAGTTCTATATTAAACAATTCAGTTTTGTGTAAGTAGAGTTTCAATGTCAAAAACAGTTCCATTTCAAACAATTCAGCTTAGCACAAGCACACAATTTAAATGTAAGTACAGTTTAATCATCAAAAACTTTCCATTTCAAGCTATTCCGTTTAGTCAAACAGTTCTAATTCAAACAATTCAATTTAGCATAAGTATACAGTTAGTTCTATTTAATCAATAGACAGGGCCCTATCAGGTGCTACCACTCTGGGCCAGAGTGGACCTGGGAGCAACGGCAATGAAAGGGTGCTCTGTATTCCCCAAAGCTCCAGCATCACTGGAACCTCCCCCTCAGATTGTTTAGTGTCATACCCAGGACACTTATGGGGGG
Organism: Sepioteuthis lessoniana; assembly: GCA_963585895.1. NCBI lineage: Eukaryota > Metazoa > Mollusca > Cephalopoda > Myopsida > Loliginidae > Sepioteuthis > Sepioteuthis lessoniana. The sequence goes on along the minus strand of CAUZXS010003207.1, from coordinate 298,644 downwards.
GAGGTCTTACCCTTCTACAGAGGTGCAGTCGGTATATTCTACAGCCCCAGCTGACTGGGCAATATGGTATGCAGAGTTTAAAATGTTTTGCCAGTGGTTTTACAACAGAAATTCATTGAAAATAATTTAACAGTAATAATGTGTGTTCTAGGTAACTAAACTTATCCAGTGATGTAAATATTTGCTCTTGAAAAACCGCAAATTTTTATAAAAAATAGTAAATACAAAAACAAAAACAAACCCCAAAAACAAAAAATACAACACTAATTTATTAGTTATATTTTTATATCATCTTCGGAAGTTAACATTATCCTTTGAAAAATTTCACAGTATTTTGCTGAGAAATACTTTTTAATTCAAGAGACAGCAAAAAGATTTATTGGTTTTAACATTTTTGTTTTTTGCCAAAATTTCTAATCCTAATTCAGGAATTATACTGTTAAAAGGTTTAACATATCAAATAGCAATATAGATTGTAAACTTGTAAATTCAATTAGTATCAATGTCTGAGTCAATATCCAGTTTTCATCATTTATAAACTGAGGCATGAGATGGATCATTCCTGTCGGTAAATTTAAAATTGAATGGCTCTCATGGGTCAGGTATTTTATAGTAATTAAGAGATTTATTTTTCTCAGAAGGCAATTTCAAATTGCTATATATTTCAGAGTGAAAATTTTCTATGGCTTATGACAAGAGGATAATCCAACAGATACTATATTATTATATTACATCTCCGTCTTGAATATCTACCAACAAACTTAGTTAAGTTTAATTAAAAGTGAATGATTATTTTAGTAAGATTAATTAATTTCTTAAATTTTTCTATTTAAGTTTGGGCATTTAAATTTTGTACGATTTGCAATAACATTATTTTAACGAGAGCTTCACCTTTCTTCATGAGGAACAATTAATATACTTACCAAATTTAGTTGTCCAAAGATTTAATTACTTTGTATAATGGCATATCAAACTTCATGGGTCATTTAATGCCAAAGCTGTGATACTATTTAACCTATAGCTGGTGGGTAAAGGGGTTCATACCTTTCTCAGAGATATGAAAGTGAACTTTATGGCATGACTAGAGTTCGAACTTTGCGACAATGTCACAGTCGATCATGTTAGTCACAACGTCATTGGGATTTCCTCTTACATGAAAAGGGTTTGACTGTCAGAGAAATGACAAACACTTCTCCAAATTCTTATAAAAATAATGAGGCTACTGATATTTTTTGTAGTTCCTATAAGGGAAAATAATGGCAATAATACTGATGATGAGTATTGGCTTCAGTAATAATAAGGTGCTTGGCCTAATGAGTAGAGTGTTTGCCAATGGTTCGGGAGACCGGGGTTCAATCCCAGGTCGACTCAAACCAAAGACTCAAAAAATGGTTCTTGATGCTACCTTGCTTAGCAATAGTGGTACTATCTAACCTATAACTGGAGAGATAAGGAAGTTCATACCTTTCCAAAATTAAAACTTGTTACCAAAGATAACCATAAAGGCTCACCATCAAAGTAATTCCTAAAATCCTAATCATTTTTCTATAATGTTCAAAAAACAAGAATTTTTTGTGCTTTTTTGTTAATATTTCAATGTTTATTTGCATCATCATCTAAAATGTAACAAATAACAATCAACAAGCGATCAACTAATCCTTCTTAACCAATGAAATATTGATTACCTTCAAACAAAATTACTGTCTTGTTTTATGCACTGCAGTTATTCAAAGAGAAAATATGTAAATATATATGAAGAAATGAATACAATATCACCTGTAAATAACTACACTCCCTACCCATTTTTTATAAGCCATTGCACTTGTTAAGTCCTCTAGACGGCTCTCAGAGCTGATGGATGTAAGTTTTTGGTGGTCGGCCAACACTGATGTATCCTTGTGTAGGAGAATGTTGCCTGTGAGTTAATTTTCACTTTTCTAGCAGAGCCCCACATGTTTTGCTCACTTTTGTTGGGTGATTTGCAAGATGGGAGGTAAGTGGCCGTAGAGCAACTGTTTTGTAGGGTGCTGCTTCAAGGGTTTGTTCTAAACTTGTGGTGTCCTCATGTAGTTCCCATTTAGCTTTTTCTCAAAGTGCTTTGTCAGAGTCCAAGTGGTGCCGCCGTACAGTAATACTGACATGGCTACAGCCTGTAAGAATTCCTTTTACAGCATAGAATTACTTTTTTGCGGGGGACATGTTTATTGGTGATATTGTATGCTAAAAACATAATTCAAAGGCCAGTTAGTAATCACAGAAAATTTAGTGGCAACTTTGAATGGCCTTGCATAAAAAAGAAAATACGGATATGTAACAGTCCAAAAATAAGTATGCCCTTTATATATATCTATATATTTTTATTTTTTTATTGCAAATTTATTTTTGGTTGCATACTGAGTTTCAGTGTTGTAGAGTTTGATAATAATAATACCTAATAACATGTTTGTTTGCTTGTTTGGGTTTTATGGCATATCAACCTTTGTAGGTTATTTAATACCAAATCCATTTTTATACAAATAAACAGTTCTATTTCAAGCAGTTCAATTTAGAAAAAGTATGCACTTTAAATCTCAAAACAGTCCTATTTCAAGCATTTCAGTTTAGCATAAGTACACAGTTTAGTTCTATTTGACCCATAGATAGGGCCTTATCAGGTACTACCACTCCGGGCCAGAGTGGACTGAGGAGCAATGACAATGAAGGAGTACTCCGCATTTCTCAAAGCTCCAGCATTACTGGAACCTCACCATCAGATTGTTTAATCTCATATCCTGGACACTCTTTGGCGGGAGGTCTTCCCCCTCTGCAGAAATGCAGTCAGTGTATTCTACAGCCCCAGCCAACTGGACAATAATAATATGTGTTTTGGTTGCATTCAAGATAACTTAGAAAATAATGGTACAAATAAATAAGGAATATCTGTTTACATTGAAATCTTGCATATTTTATTGGGAACTATTCCATTTTTTTGTTTTAATTTACCAGTAATTATTAATGACAATATTTGCATTGAACCGACCCCTCTTCCATAGGCAGGATGTGACACAAGGTCAAACTTTTTAAAAAGAAGAATGCAGAGTTTTCCTTCTCCTTGATTGGTTATTGATGATTATTGGTTAACTTGAAAGTGCTCTGACACACAAGTAGAAAGATTCCCATTGTCATTTACTGGATGAATATATAGGTGAATAGACAGCACTCATGCAAATATGTTGGGCAGGTCATCCTGGCACCACAGAACAGTCCACCTGCAGCGTTAGGTGCTCTCCTATAAAGGAGGTAATCTTGCCAAAATGAAAGAGCCTAGTCTTCCCTACTACAGGGTGGAATGATAAAATTGTCGCCCTAGAAAAGACGATATGATTCCATTTCTGTTTAATGAAAACCGGTTTTCTTTTTATGTCGCAGACCATCTACTAGTTGGCCAGTTGTGTACAAATCCCAAGAGCAATAGGAGCCTTCTATCATGTCTGAAATAACATGTTCAACAAGCGAGATCAGAGATACACCCCTGTACAACTCATGCTCTCTACCGATCCAAGTTATGACAACAGGACTATTGCCAGTACCCTCAAAATGCAAATCCGGATGGTTCAACACTTGAGGGCACAGCTCAACGAATCGGACTACCCTTTGGAGGTGGTGCAGTGGAAGGACACCACCAGGAAGACCTGAACCAAGAAGTTCATTGAAAAGGTCCAGGCAATCATTGATGAAACTCCCCAGTGGCCTATTTGGCAGATTGCCAGAGATTTAGGCGTCTCACACATAACTGTGAATGTATGTGTGAAGGAGGACTTGAAGTGTAGGTCCTACAGGCGTCAGACAAGTCAGATCTTGACTGAGAAGACAAAGAACCTCAGGCTAATCAAGTCCGTCAGACCCCCCTCTTCCTCTGACCTGAACCTGCTGGACTACTTCGTTTCGTCATACGTCGAGAACATCACCAACATGATCTCCCACAACACTAAAGCCAGCCAGACTGCTGCTATCCGCTGAGTAATCGCCGAGCTCCTGCCGGCGTTTGTGGAAAAGGCATGCTCTCAGTTCCGGATCCGTATCGAGGTGGTGATTGAGGCTGAAGGCAGCTACATTGAATAGATGTCAGCTCTACTACATAATCAAATTACCTGAATTGATTTTTTCAATAAAAGTTTTAAAATAAAGCTGTAGTGTTGTTTTCTTTAGGACGACAATTTTATTGTTCCACGTTGTGTTTGTAATATATTCACCAAAATAGGACCAAGATATGAATCTGTGAAATATACATGGGGAATCCCAAAATATACGAAACACTGACGACTCTCTTGGTATAGGTACGAAACTTTTATTACCTTCTTTAAGCTTAGGTTTTCAACACAAGGAGAGAGAGACAATTTTTCTATGCTGACTGTTCGTCCATCGTCAGTTTTCAACTTACTGACTCAACCAACGCGCGCGCACCCCGCAGTCCATAATTGGACTGGCCTCACCCAGGTCCAAAAATCAACTCACTGCTTTTATTCAAAATCACTAAGAATCCCAGCCCATCGCTTCCAGGCATGACGTCATTCACATCCCCAGTCTATTTCCTATCTGGGGTTTTTATTGTGACATCTTTGATTGTCACATCCTCCCCACGCGCGTGAACACCTGCACTCAATGTGTGCACCTAACTAAACCATGCACTAAGCCGAAAGGTTCTAAGCCTAACTAAACCGAAAGATAAGATATATAAAACGAAAAATGATAATATAAAAAAATCCTTCTGCAATTATATAACAAATTTACCTATAGCTGGGAGGAGGGGGATAAATGAATTCCTGTCTTTCATAGGTTGAAAGTGAAACACAAATTGCATCCTCTAAGATTTGAAATCAGGTTGCTTAATTCATTTCCATTACACTATTGTATTTTGGTGATCAGCCTTTTTGAGAATACTTCCATTATGCAAAATGAGTCTCTTCTATGGAAGCCTAAATGTGCTATTCATGCAACAACCATCACCAGTACAACCACAGATATGATTTAGGTATGCCTCACTGAGTTACACTTATACAAATTTTTTTTATGGTGTCTTGGTGCTTCATATAGGAACGTAAAATTGAAGAGAAGCAATCATGGCGGCTCTAAAAAGTTTGTACTGAATTTGCAAACTAATCAATGCTGAATCCCTTGGGTTTTGTTGTTCCATTCTGAAATTATTTACTTATGTTATTTTTACTATTTACTCTAATTGAATTTATTTTCCTTTCGTTTTGTCTTTCTCTTTTCTCTTTTGCTGAAAGATTCAATGTAGAAAATCAGTTCATGCTGGGTACTCTGCCGCAAGAAAATGTTTCAAGCCCGAGCAAAAGTAGTGGCAAAAGAAACACTGTTTTTAGAAAATAATTAAGCTTGTTCTATTTGGGTTGGTTTCGTTTTATGGTATATCAGCCTTTGTGGGTTATTTAATGCCAAATCCTGTTTTGTTTTGTTTGGTTTTATGGCACTTCACCATCAGATTGTTTAGTGTCATATGCAAGACACTCATTGGTAGGGGTCTTACCTCTCTGCAGAGATGCAGTCAGTGTATTCTCCTGCCCCAGCCAATTAAGCAACCAAATTTTGTTTATATCGTACCACACAGAGTACAATGCTTTAATGAAAGACTTCTTACAACTTTTATTCTATAAAGGACTCTTTAACTACTAGCCAGAACTTTGTCTCCATCATCATCATCATCATGTCGTGCCACCAGCATGGATCTCCCTGACCCTCTCCTGCCACCCTTCTCTATTGTCCATCGCTTCTGGTAGGTCTTCAAGGCAACATCCTGTATCGGCACCGATCTGTTGTATGTAAGTTCTTGCTGGTCGTCCTGCCTTTGCTTCTCCATATGAAGGGGTCTACAGGAGTATGTCACTTATGAGTTTGCCCCTACTTCTCCAGCCGTGTTCCACATGCCTGGTTCATCTAACTTGAATAGTTTTCATGAAGGGTGGAAAGTGGCTCTACAGCTGCTACTTTGTGTGGTGCTGTCTCTCGGACTTGTTTAATATTGCTCACAGCATTCTTGTATAGTTGCCGTCAACCTTTTTCTCTATATGTTTACTTAGCATCCATGTAGTGCATCCATACAGCAGTATCGATATGACCGCTGCATGGAAAAAATTGTTTTTCATTTTATCAGTCAGGGCTGACTTCCATATGACCGATAGCCTATCGATGGCTGTCCATGCCTTTGCTAGTCGCTTGTTGATGTCTGTCTTGGTTGATGAGACACTGCTTCCTTGGTAGGTGAACTTGTCTACTAGTTTCAGAGAACGAAGTTACACTTTTGCTGTTACCTCAAAGCGATTTTTCAAAGTAAATAACTTAATTGATCTGTTCGAGAACGTCAAAATAGATGATATTCAGTCCTTCTTGAGGGAGACAGAGTTGTAGCAAAAAATATGACAACTTAAAACTGGTTAATCTTGTGCAAACAAATGAAATCCTGCTAATAGAAAATTCTACCAACCTTAATATTTGTTTTGAAATCTTTGGTTGTATATGTATGTATATATAGACAGAATTTGGCGTTGAATGACCTACAAAGGTTGATATGCCATAAAACCCAACCAACCAACCAACCAACACATGAACCAATCACGAGAATTGTTTAATATATTCCTATAGCCATTCTATTAAGTTTGCTCAGATGATAAATATTTCATTGTTAATTTGTTGTGAATTGTTTTATTATACTTGGAACGAGCAGGTCTTAAACAATAATAAATTAATACAATAATACTCTGCTGCATGTGTCCAAATTATGTTCATCATTCTCTACTTATTGTGGCTATGAGTTTTTGTCCTCAGATACAACAAGTATAAGAAGAAAAACCTTCAATTCATTGATACCTAAGCCCACTCAATACAATCACACACAGGTAGCATTTTTAAACAACCCAGAGCTCACTTGTTTGTTCATAGTTAAATAATTTCAAGTATAGTAAATGATTAAAGGTTTTTATTTAACCCATAGATGGAACCCTTACAGGTAATACCACTCCAAATCAGAGTGGACCTGGGAGTAATGGCAATAAAGGAGTACTCCACATTCCCCAAAGCCACAAGACTAGAGCCTCACCATCAGAAGCAGTTTAGTGTCATATCCAGGACACTTGTTGGGTGTGTGTGAGGAGTCTTACCCCTCTGCAGAGATGCAGTTGGCGTATTCTACAGCCCAAACCAACTGGGCTTAAGCTTGGTCTGGTTCAAGACCAGAAGAACAGAGCATTGTGTGGGTATCTAACCTATTACACTTGCAAGAAAGGGAGGGAAAACTATGGACCTACACATACGGGAAAAATAGTAAAGCACAAATAGACTACGTCTTAAAAAAAAGGAATGGAAAAATAGCGCAATGAATTGCAAGGCGTACTCCTCTTTCGAGGGTGTGTCCTCCGATCACCGAATAGTCACAGCAAAAATACGACTAAGCCTATGAAAAAACGCCACACGAACAGCGACCACCAAAAACTATGACTGGGCCCTTCTCAACAACAGAGATATCAGAGATAAATATGTATTAGAATTGAGAAACAGATTCAAGACACTACAAGAGAAGACAGAAAAAGGTACCCCAAGTGATGAATATGAGAATTTCGTCAATGCGCACCTTGAGGCAGCAGCGAAGTGTATTCCAATAAAATCTAGAACTAAATATGGGAAACATTAGCAGTTAGAGAAAAATGTGCTCACGTGAAAACAGCCTCCAAAAGCTATCGGAAGAACCCAACAAACACAAATGCCCGAAAACTAAAAACGGCACAATATCAATTAGCAAGCATATATCTAAAGGAACAGACAGAATACATACAAAATCAGATAGATAAGATTAGAGACTCAGTGGAAGATAGGCAATCTAGGCTAGCCTGGCCAACAATAAACGAAGTGAGTAGAAGGAAGAGCACAGCCAAAGCAAAAATGAAAGCTGCAAACCAACAGGAAAGAATAAAACTGTGGAAACAGCATTTCGAAAATTTACAAAGAAACCCACCGAAAGTTTCGCGTGAACCAATCACCAGAATTATTAGTAAGCAAGTGGACATTAAACTGGGACCGTTCACTCAAGAAGAACTTGACTCGGTTCTTAGAAAAATTAAAAAAAGGAAAGCTGCAGGGCTGGACGAGATTCCCCCAGAAGTGTGGAAGACCGACACTGCAACGCAGTCTATAATCAAAATCTGATAGATGGATGAAGGGAGGCATCCTCCCCTTCCCTAAAAAGGGGGACCTTGGATTAACTAAAAACTACCGAGGTATAACACTTACATCCATAGCAGCCAAAATTTACAATGCCCTACTACGAAACCGCATAGAACCCAAAATCGACAACATCCTTAGGAAAAACCAAAATGGTTTCTGAAGAAATAGATCCACGACCTCACAAATATTGACCATCCGTAGAATCCTTGAAGGCGTACGGGCAAAAGACCTACAGGTGACATTACTATTTGTCGACTTTACCAAGGCCTTTGATTCCATTCATAGAGGGAAGATGGAACAAATCCTACAAGCATATGGCCTACCAAAAGAAACCGTAGCAGCAAAGTGAAAGTACGATCACCAGATGGAGATACAGAATACTTCGACATTGTAGCAGGAGTACTACAAGGGAACATGCTAGCCCCATACCTCTTTATCATCTGTCTAGACTACTTGCTTAAAACATCGATTGATAAAATCAGAGAGAACGGCTTCGAGCTGACAAAGAAAAGAAGCAGAAGGTACCCGCAAAAACAATTACCGATGCCGACTACGCTGATGACATAGCGATACTGGCAAATACACCCAACCAAGCTGAAACACTACTGCATAGTTAGGAACGAGCCGCCGCAGGCATTGGCCTCCATGTCAACGCACACAAAACGGAATATATGTGCTATGATCAAACAGGTGACATCTTCACACTTGACGGAAACTCTCTGAAACTGGTAAATTCACCTACCTAGGAAGCAGTGTCTCATCAACCGAAAAAGACATTGACATGTGGCTAACGAAGGCATGGACAGCTATCAATAGGCTATCGATCATATGGAAATCAGACCTGACCGATAAAATGAAATGCAGTTTCTTCCAGGCAATGGTCGTATCAATACTGCTGTATGGATGTACAACTTGGACGCTAACTAAACGGCCAGAGAAGAAGCAAGACAGCAATTACACAAGAATGTTGTGAGCAATATTGAACAAGTCCTGGCGGCAACACCCCACAAGGCATCAACTATACGGCCACCTGACTCCCACTATCCAAATAGATGAACCAGACATGCAGGACACTGCTAGAGAAGCAGGGACAAGCACATAAGTGATGTACTCCTATGGACCCCCACATATGGCCGAACAAAAGCAGAACGACCAGTTCGAACATACATACAGCAGCTATGTGAGGATTCGGGATGTAACCCTGAAGACCTGCCAGAGGCAATGAACGATAGGGAGAAGTGACGAGAGAGGGTCAGGGATATTTGTGCCTGTGGCACGATATGATGATGATGATGAGATATATATATATATATATATATATATTTCTTTTTTTGTTGGTCCAAAGAGAGAAAAAAGTAAATTTTTCAAAATTATGTGGTCCACTAAGAGATTCATAAATATGAAAAAAAACCTTAAATGCCCACTTTGAACTTCAGTATCAGCCTCTGCATCCTAATATCAGAATTTTGGATGCACTGTAATATAGATTTATTTTTGTTTCAACTAAATGTTTTATATGCCAGCAAATACAGTGAGACCTGCCTGCTAACTTTTACTCTTAATCAAAGTATTTTAGAGATCAAATAAGCTTAGGTTTGTATGGCACAAGGCTATTAGAGCAGAATACCTTGTGAGAATCAAACCCATACTAATAGACAATACTCCAGTGAGACCAGCCTGCTAACTTCTACATCAATGCAGGGCAACCTAGTAATTAGATAAACTTAGGTCTGTCTGGCTTAAGGCCATTTGAGCAGAGTACTTTATGGGATGAAAAACCTCTATAAAAGCAAATAGCCTGGTGAGACCAATCTGATAACCTCAATTCCAAAATAGGGCTTCCTCGTTCTCTTAAAACTTTAATTTAGCCTGGCAAAAAGCTATAACCATTGAGTATCCTTTAAGAAGTAAATAAACTATATTATTCAATGGTCTAGGAAGACTAACTCAATAGCCATCACTTCAAGTTAGACACAAGGACAAAATTATTGAGTATTGATGATTGAATTCAGTACTGTAAGTTTTTAGCTACTTTGTTATGAAGGCTAGATGCAATATGAAGTTAAATTTAAAGCTGGCCTTTATGCATATTGTTGTGTAGGAAACCTTCCACCCCTCTTGAAAGTGAACTGTTTTGCTTGTGGAGTTGATGAATGAAGGCTTTAAGGAGAAGTCTATCAATTGACATAGAGCAGTACACTGAGCTAGTCTTACTACTCACGTGACTTTGTACCTTGTTATTACCAGCCTTATAAACCCTTTTTATTGTTATATGATATTTAGTGTTTGTCTTTACAAACCCCAAATTAACATCATAACACATATATTAAAGTTGGGATGAATAAATGTTTACCTTACTTAAAGAATAACTCAAGCATTTGGGAGAGAATTCACTGCTCTTTGACAAGGATGGCTTTATATGCCATTAAACAAACTAAATCAATTATTTCCACACTATTTCAAATTGAAATTTATGCTGGCAGTACTCTTTTCTTCTTGTACAACACGACTCAACATTTAATTCTTAGAATGATTATCTTGTTGAAAGATTTATACTCAAGTGACCAATTCCATCTCTTATAATGATGAATGTTATGCTGAATGTAAATGTTTACCAAACTAATGATTCTGCTAAAGAAGGCGCCAGAAAAACATTCTTTTAAGATTCAGGAATTAATTTTACCCATTTTTTCTTTTCATCACATTTTGTTATTTTCTACAGGAATAGTTATTTTCGGCAGAAATAATTTTCTACCAGAATAGTTATTGAATTTAGCAACAAGATCTCAAACCCTTGAAAGTATTACATTTTTCGAGCAAAGAAAATATGAAAATGAAACCAAAAAGAGTGCAATTAGGTTTATTTAACTACAAGTAGAGATATGCATCTTTTGACAAAGAAAAGAACCTGTTTTAACTTTGTGAGTATCTGTTAAATGTACGTCCATCTGTGATGGCTGAGTTTCAAGTCTTTCTTTTTTTGTGCCTCAAGTATATCCATTCTTCCAGTCCCTACAATCCCAAAATGTCCACAGGCAGCAACACCCTTAGTATCCCTTGATATTTTTTTGTTAGGTCTGATCCTGAACAGAATGCAACTATCTCCTTTGTCTAAAAGGAGTAGGATCAAGCTCATTTTTTGATGCCTGTAGTAGCCCCCAAAAGGGGGATATCAATGGGGCCAAACTGTTTTTGGTATATAAGGTTGATTTTATTTTTTGTCTATGGGTAGGGGCAGAGATTAAGCCTCTTCTTCAATAATCCACATATAAACCCACAATAAATCCAACTTCCCAGGATTTATTATTTCTTCATCCATTTTATTTAATTATTCATCAAGAGAGATTATCCTATCACATAAATAGACAAGTCACTTTTTTCCCCATCAATAATGCATAGAAACAGATTATCCAATCAGGGAATGCGACCATTTTCTGGCTTCTTTTTCCGAATAATTCATTGAGACCTATCGGCCTAATTACAGATCTGCATTATTTCTTTGCTTAATTCCCTGAATGATTTTTAAAAAAACAAATCATCCAATCACTGAGCTGGACGACATTTTTACTTTAAAAAAAACAAACTATTTTGCTTGAGACTTATTCCTTATTTACCACTTTTTGTTTACTTCCATCCGTATTCGTGTTTAGAGATTTAAAAAAAAAATCAAAATTTATATTCAGATGTTTATTTTGCATCTTTCATTCAATACATTACGTGTTCATGCCTTTATGAGGCTATTTGTATTTCTCTTTGCACTGTTACAGTTGGGAAATGCATGAATCCATCTGTCTCCACCACCAGCCATTGGCAAATAGTAGGCCCCACTGGGTTCTTTAACCTTGGAGAGGCAACAAGCCTAACTAAAAAAAAACTTTGAATTCAAACCAGCTGTACTGTGCTAAAAAATTAGCCTTTTGTCCTATCCTGATTTTGCTGCATATCAAAAATACCCATGATATACCAATAGCAAAACAACATATATATACCAATCATATGCCAATAATATAATGATACTATTTACCAACCCCTCCGCTCGGGCAGGATATGACACAAGGTCAGTTTTTAAGCGGAGTTTAACAGGTTTGAATTCAGAGTTTTCCTTCTCCTAGACTAGTTGCCTAACCAAAGCTGAAGAACCTAGTCTGTCCTACTATTTACCCATAGCTGGAGGGAGAATAATTGGATTCATACCTTTCCCAAGGGTATTAGTGCTATGTGAAATGCAATCAGTCTCGTCCAGGATTTGAACTCGTGTCGCCGTGTCCAATTCCTACGACGATAACGACTACACCACGGGCACCTCCCAATAATATAATGATAATACATATATACCAATGATATACCAAAAGTATTATAATAATACATATATACCAATGATAGACCAATAATATAATCATAATAGCATATACACCAATAATATAATAATAATAATACATATATATCCATGATATAATAATAATACATATATGCCAATGATATACCAATAAGATAATAATAATGATAATAACAACATATATACCAATGATATACCAATAATATAATAATACATATATACCAATGATATGATTTTAATACATATATACCAATGATATATCTATAACATAATAATAATACATATATACTGATGATATACCACTAATATACCAATAATACATATATACCATGATTTTGCTATTATCACAGTAGGAAATGGACATGGCAACCAGAGTTTGAATTCTAGATGAGGCTGGTTTCATATCACTTTCTGCTAATACTCTGGGGAAAATGAAACCATCTCTTTTCCTTTACCCACCAAGAAGCAAAGAAGTTGGTTGGTTGGTTTTGTTCCATTTCGTTTTGTTTTATGGCATATCAACCATTGTAGGTTATTTAATGCCAAATCCATTTTTATACATATAAACAGTTCTATTTCAAACAATTTAGTTTAGCATAAGTACACAGTTTTAATGTCAAAAAACAGTTCAATTTCAAAGAATTCAGTCTACCACAAGTATGCAGTCCAAATGTCAAAACTGTTCTATTTCAAGCAATTTTCTTTAGCATAATAAGTACTGTTTCAATGTCGAGAAACAGTTCAATTTCAAACAATTCAGTTTAGCATATACAAAACAGTTCCATTTCAAACAATTCAGTTTAGCATAAGTATGCAGATTAAATGTCAAAACAGTTCTGTTTCAAGCAATTCAGTTGGTTGTTTGGTTTGTTTTATAGCATATCAACCATTTTTCAGGTAATTTAACACTAAATTTTAAACAATTCAGTTTAGTGTAAATATCATGTTTGTTTACAAAAAGTTAAATGTCAAAACAGTTCTATTTCAAATAATTCAGTTTAGCATAATTGCACAGTTTAGTTCTGTTTGACCCATAGATAGGATCCTATCAGGTGCTGCCACTCTAGGTCAGAGTAAACCTGAGAGCAATGGCAATGAAGGGGTACTTCACATTCCTCAAAGCTACAGCATTACTGGAGCCTCACCATCAGATTGTTTAGTGTCATATCTAGGACACTCATTGGCAGGGGTCTTACTCCTCTGCAGAGATGCAGTCGGTGTATTCTACAGCCCCAGCTGACTGGGTAATTGGTTGGTTGGTTGGGTTTAATGGCATATTAACCTTTATAGGTTATTTAATGCCAAATTCTGAATTTTTTCTTTTTTTTTAAACATGTATCAAGCCAAAACATATCAAGCCAACTCAGCTGGGGCTGTGGAATATGCTGACTGCATTTCTACAAAGAGGTAAGGATCTGCTCCCTGCCAAGGTGCGTCCTGAATATGACACTAAACAATCTGATTAGGAGGCTCCAGCCTTGGAGCTTTGGGAAATGTAGAGTACCCCTTCATTGTCATGGCTTCAAGGTTCCCTTTGATCTGGAGTGGTAGCACCTGGTCCTATCAATGGGTCAAATAGAACAAACTATGTATGGAAACAAATGACTGATGCTAAATTATGACTGTTATATAGCAATACTTTATTACTTTATGGAGGTGCCCGTGGTGTAATTGTTATCGTCGTAGGAAAATGGACACGGCAACACGAGTTCAAATCCTGGACAATACTGATTGCATTTCACATTGTACTAATACCCTTGGGAAAGGTATGAATCCAATTATTCTCCCTCCAGCAATAGGTAAAATAGTAGGGCAGACTAGGTTCTTCAGCCTTGGTGAGGCAACTAGTCTAGGAGAAGGAAAACTCTGAATTCAAACCTGTTAAACTCTGCTTAAAAATTGACCTTGTGTCATATCCTGCCTGAGTGGAGGGGTTGGTAAATATGATTATAGCAAAACATTAAACCATTTAACTGTGTGCAAAAAAGAGCTTAGCCTTAATTAAGAATGTTATCTTCAAAATATGTTTACAAATCATATTTAATACATATATATGGTGATTTGTTGTGGTCAACCTGCTTCAATGCATTACAGACTTTGCATTCAGTAACCCTACCCTCACGGCTAGCCACTTCAGCCTCCAGAAAGCAGGGAAAGTCGAGAAGTTAGGACAGTGAGCAAAGCAATCATAGAAGTGCACCCAAAAGGCTTCGCACATCTCACAATTCGACCAGAGCGCATATCGGTCCAGAGACTTGACTGATTCGATATGCTGAAAGGGGAACCTTTGTACTTCTTTCTCACATGCCAGCATGTTGCATTTCATGGCTTCATTTGGAATGCTTTTTAACCTAGATCTAACTATGTATCCCTTGTAGTGCTTGCTAGTTTCACACTCAAGGTCTCATCTAACTAAATCTACAGCTAGGGAATCACCCCTTCCACCACCTGGGGAAACCTATCTTCTAAAGATTTTGCCATCTAGGTCCTATCTAAGTTGAGCAGGTGACCATATTTGATGGCGAAATTTCTAATCCTATGTTTAAGAGATCACCACCACTTATTCCCAGTAACCGCTCCTACTAAGCCTGCTGAACTAAGGATTCCAGCTGGTCCCGGAAGTCCTGTATCTCCAGTAAGGAGGTATTGAACTTCCAGTAGCCTGCTAAACTAGGCCTATTAGCTAACCGCAGAGAGGCCCTAAAAAGCCTATGGTGGATCCACATAGTGGAATGTGGGACACGTAACAAAATCAGTGTCAGCTCTTCTTATTAACACTGTCCAGATAGGATCTGGCATGGAAAGAGAGCAAAATATCTAGCCATGTCCACATCTCTCTCCCTGGGTGATCCAGATGAAACCTGTCAACCAAGTCATGGCGAGCCATAAAATAATCAGGCTGCTTTCACACCTTCCCAACCCTGTCGATCTTGGGTTCAAGGATTGCATTCCAATCACCCATTAAAACTTTCCTCTTTGGATTGTTGAGGAACGGAGCTAACCGCCAATAAAAGGAAACCCTCTCTGCAACAATACTGGGTGCATAAACCGTGGCCACCCAGAACTCAAAACTTTTAATGGCAACATCAGCTACAACCAGCCACCCCCATAATCTGCAAGAATAAGATTTACAACAGCATTAAGGCTGTGTCTAATTAGCAAAGAGACCCCAATGCTGCTACGGCTGCTGTATGCTAAATTGACGACATAGTCATCCTCCAGCACCCAACAGCCTGCCGCACAAGTAAAGTGAGTCTCTTGCACTGCAGCAATATTCACATTGATGTTTGAGAGTTTACCAAGCAATTGCGCACACTTGCTTGGATCTCTCAGTCCCCTCGCATTCAATGTGGCAAGGTTTAGAGTCATCAAGACCACTTACCTTACTCACTGATGATTATGGTTCAGAAATCCTTGGTGGCGAGGATGCTGATGGCATGTCTCAGTTAGCTCAGTAGTTACTTAGTCATATCTAGACACCCCTCCGACATCTAAAGGATTCTTCAGTTTTAGAGCCCTGTAAAAAGAGGGGTGAACATACACAGGGACCAACCCTACACAAAATGAGATGATTTTCTTGAGGGAGGGGTGCTCCAACTCTGCCAACCTTATGTCCACCCAACTGGCCTTATCCAGGAATTGCCACACACTTTTTGTGTTGCTCCCAGCTGAGCAAACAAAGATGGTCACCATGGATGCAACCCTAAACCATGATGGATTACAGATCTGTTTGTTTTTGTTTTTTTTAATCTGAGAGTGGATTAAGTGCCCAGCAGAGCTGAAAATCTGCTGGAAGTTCTTCATCTTCAGCAGAGCACAAAGCCACTCCTAAAAGTTCTTGCAAGTTTTCTTTGGTTGAGATAGTCTATTGAGCAAGCAAGATCAGGAGAACAGCTTGGGAGGTAATAGAGAGAGGGAAGTGTTGGGGAAAAAGGAATTACATTTGGGATATGTTGGGGTGAAAGTTGTTTGGATGGGGATTGTTTTGATGAGGGGTGATTTGGAGAGGTTTCTTTGGAGCGGGTATTGTTTTAGCGGTAACTTTTAAAGAGCTGCTTGTTTTAGTGATAATTTGGATTGGGGCTGTTGTGATTTAACTTGTTGGGGAGACTAAGGTTGCATTTCTTTTTCTAATGGGGGTGGTTAGGTTGGGTGCACAGTTTTTTTGGAGTGAGTTTCCCTACTGTCTCTCCTTTTTAAATTGGTTCTGGTCTCCATCTCCTCTGGCTGTTACCCCTCTGTGTTTTTTTTCTTCCCTCTTTTCTGTTTTTTTTGGTGGGGAGGGGGTGATAGAGGCTGTTTGTTTTTTTCTGCTGCTGATGTTTCTATTGTTTCTGCTGTTGTTTTGGTTGCTGTTTTTGTTGCTGATACTAATGTTGCTTCAATTGTTGTTGTTTTAGCTGGAGGTTCCTTTTTTGCCCAGGTGACCTGTGTCCATCCATTTTCAGAGTTGTCTTGATGTTCCCCAGGTTTCAGGGTGGGATTGGTTGTAGAACTGGTGTTTTTGCCTTTGTTATTGTTGTTATTGTTGGATGGTGTCTCTTGAGAGCAGGTTCTGGCCAAGTGGCCTAGTTGCTTACATGACCAGCAGAGTGACCTCCTATCCTCAATGACCACCATCATTTGCTGATCTTTGTAGCTTATTATGAGTGGGATGGCCTGAGAGCCCTCCCTATTTAAAACGACGTAGAGGATGTAGTCACCATGTGGTGTCCTGTCTGCTTCTCTTATTGGTGTAACTTCCTCCACACAGCCATATGTACTCAGATAGGCAGCAAGGACATTTAGCTGAATCAGAATGTTACACAAGGTGACTGATTTTCCATTTTCCTCTATACTCGGGCTGGGACAGAAATGCTTTGTGGTGATGTTGCTCCCGGCCAGTTTCACTGTAAGCTTCTCTGAGGGCAGCAGGACATCACAAGTTGCAAAGCTTCATTGACAGAAGGATTTCTGCTGTCCCGAGGAGTTCTCCAAATGTTTGATTTCTTTGTTTAATGGCATATCAACCTTTGTGAATAATTTGATGCCAAGGCTATCCTTTTAGAAGAACAATAATGAATGAAATGATGTGACTGGAGTTGGAACTCGCTTATTACAATGCAGCATGTTAGCTACTACGCTATGGGGACTCTCCCATGAGCTAAGATGTCGTTTAAGAAAAACCTAATTTCATTTTAAAAACAACATTAACTTTTTTTTTGCAAAATTAAATGAACAATGTCAATAATCTCTACTAGGAAAAAAATTGAAAAAATTTCAGCCTAAACAAAAAAATGTCCTCATTAGCTTTATTTTAATCATTATTTTTTCCCAGCAATTACAACTTTATTAAAAATAAAAGCAATATTGTTCTTTATTGCTGTGTGTTTCATTTATTATGTTTCTTATATAAATAAGTTTTCTTTTTCCAAATATTTCTTCAAATAATTTCTATATTACTTAATGCCTTATCAAATTTAGGATGACAGCGTTTGTCTGAAAAAGTTTAGGCATATAATGAACAACTATCTCAACTATCTTTTACTTCAATTCACACACACACACACACACACACACACACACACACGCACGCACTCATATAAATATATGTATATATATATACAAATTTCATTAAACATAATAGACATTTTATGTCTACATATTTTCTTCTGGATCCGTTCGAATTCCCGTATTACTTTTATTGTATTCGGGGGGAATTGATTGATGTATTGTCCATAGTTGTATGTATCCCTAGTACTTTCTGCCCGACTTTGGACCATCATCAGGGGAGGATCTATTACAAAAGTGATGTAATTTTTGTTTTAGCATATTACTATATTGAAGATTATGGCGTTTGCTTTTAAATGGGTTTCTATAATTAGAGTCAGTAGCTAAAGACATTTAAGTACATTAGCACTGGTTTGAAAATCAATTCTGTTAAGTGTTGGTTGCATGTTTCTAATATGTAGTGCTTCAAGAATCTGTAGCTTTTGTTTATTATTTTGATGTTCTAATATTGTTGTGTTGTCGGTGAGAATTTTATGTAATTGTGTTGTTGGGTATGAATGTTTTTTTAAATGCTGAGTGTCACGTGATATCCCACTGGGAGGAGGGAGATAAAATTACTACTGTTTGAATTAACAGTATCTAGCCGTCAAAGAGTGACCATTAGGAAAGAATGTAGGTCACACAGGGGAGACCAGATGTTGGTACTTGGTGACCTTACCCAGGTCACCAGACACCAAGAGGAAGAAGAGAGAAGCCAAACGATTGGCTGGGACCCCAAAACGGAAGTGGAGACTTCCTCCCCTCAGCGGGAATAAATAATAAGAAAGGGAGTTGTTTGGCAGGGTTCATAGCAGGCAGACGAACCATAGCCAGTATTCCGGGTTGAAGACAAAAGAATATCTGAGACACGAGGGACCCCAGGTTCTTCAAGCCAGTGTAAAAAAATAGAATAAAGTCTATTAGCCCGTGAAAGAAGAAAGATTCTCCAGTGGAACCCCGTCGAAAAATAAGATAAGTAACTTTGGGGCCATTTCTCCTTTATACCCAAACTTTATATACCACCCTCTCTCTCTCTCTCTCAATTTGAAGAAAAAAACAAAAGTCAAGAAAAGACATTTATATTCGTGGACGGTCCATTCATTATACATATTTGACACGTTGAAAGTGTATCTCTTTGTACAGTAAAGGATTCATGCATTTTAATGTTACCACGTGGTCGAAGTTGTTCTTTGCCGTAGCTTCTACGAATTTGTTACCTCATGCTTCCTTTTCAGCTTCTATTCGCCTTATGTTATCTTGCTTAGAATTGTCCTATTAATTCCTCTAAAATATCACACGGGAAACCGGAGTTGCCGACTACTACAATATAATATTATTACGACTAAAACCTATAGGCTCATATCCTCCATTGTCTAGGGGAAGGAAGGAAAGCGGCCTGGTGGGTGTGTGGATAGTGTGAAATTTGGAACCCCTTGCCAGCGGCGGTCAGTCTGGCCCTAAATTAATCCCTCACGTAATATGCCAGGTCTTATATGCCTGAGAGAAAAACTCTGAACAAGGACTTATTCTATAAGGGATCAAGTGCCAACCTGCCCCGTCTTCACACGTGCGAAAATAAAGTCCCGTTTTGGGATTTTAGTCAATTTGCCGTCACACTGAGCTATTGAACTTGTATCAGAAAGGTACATTGTAAGTCTCCTCAACAGGGTAGTTGAGGTTAAACCAACATATATATTATTATTATCAGAGATACAATCTCCTAAAGGACATTTAAATTGATATATATATACATACCTCGAAAAGGGAGCCTTCTGATTGCCCTTGACTAAGTTTGCTAACTTTACTTTCTTACATACATATATATATATATATATATATATATATATATTCAAAATTACTCTAATCAAAACCAGTTGGTGACTATAGACAAAAGGCTACAAAATGACAAATGACGAAGTGCATTACAAAGAGATAACAAAGCAAAAATTAAGACTAAGAGATGGTAAGATACTTGTTAATCATGGATTTAAAATAAATTTATAACTAAATTGACTAAGGACAAGAGGTGTTTATTTTATGAAATTTGTCAAGTCAGTCACCTGGTGAATAGTTGTCTCATTAGCACTGACTTATAAGATGTTTGTGAAGTCACAGAATGCACCACCACTGACTGCAATATTTTTGCTATGAAATTGTACACAACTCAGTTGGTCTCATTGATTGAATTTCATCTGATAAGGCTGTAATTTTTAATGTATGCACTGGGTTTTGTCAAAAACAAAAGAGCTAAAAAGTATACAAGTACCCAACTGACATGTTTCAGATAATCTGAATATTCTGGCAGTGTGGCTAACATGCTGAACTATGACATAGTAACAAAAGAGTTCAAAATTCAGTCATAATATGTTTATTTTTAGACTAATACCGAACCTCCTTATCTCCCTGCCCAGTCGGCTGGGGCTGTAGAATATGACAACTGCATCTCTGATCAGAGTGGGTGAGAAAGGTGAGTGTCCTGTTTATGAGATTAAACAATCTAATGGTGAGGTTTCAGTAATGCTGGAGCTTTGGGGAATGCAGAGTACCCCTTCATTGTCATCGCTCCAAGGTCCACTCTGCCCTGAAGTGGTAGCACCTAATAGGGTCCTATCTATGGGTCAAATAGAACTGTTTGACATTTAAACTGAGAGCAAACAAATTACTTATGCTAGATTGAATTGCTTGAAATAAAACTGTTTAATCATTTAACTGTATGTAAATAAATGACTGATATTTAATTGAATTATTAGTGATAGATAACAATACTTGGAACCATTTAAGTTTGTTAACTTATGCTAAATTAAATTGTTAGAAATAGAACTGTTTGACATTTAAACTGAGAGCAAACAAATTACTTATGCTAAATTGAATTGCTTGAAATAGAATTGTTTGATCATTCAACTGTATGTATCATCAAAATGAGTTTACAAATCCTTTATTTAAGATATATGCTAAAACAGGATTTGGCATCAAATAACCAATAATGGTTGATATGCCATAAAACCAAATCAAACCAAACCAAACCAAACCAAACCCTTATCTCCTCCAGCTATGGGTTAATTATCATCTCTGCTCATTCATTTATTTATGTTGATAACCATCATGCTAAGTGTGCCTCCTGTAAATACATTATAAATTCAATACTTTCAGTTGCATGTGGGGAGGGATCTCTGTAGTGTATTGGCTAATGTGCTAGAATGTGGTCTTGAAGGTAGGGAGTTCAAATTCTAGTTGTGCTATTGCATTCGCTTTTGGACTGAAATGCATGAACCCCGTTATCCCTGAGATATCGGTTGAATAGTGTCACTGCTGTTCTTCTACAAGGCTGGCTTTGGCATTAATTTATCAACAAAGGTTGATATGCCCTTAAAACAAAGAACCCAAACAAATCCTTCATGTTTTTAAAAATTCTGATCTCAAAACCTTGCACCGAGTGTTCTATGTGGTCCTTATAAATTGAGTAATTTTCTTCTTTCAAATTCGAGCTGAGGATGTTTGCATTCATTTCATCGTAATGCTCTTGAAAACGGCATGAATCCATCTTACCTCTCTCCAGCTATTAGTAAAATAGTAGGGCAGACTGGACTGAACATTCTCACTGGTCCTTATCAATTCTCAATTCACTTGGTTATGTTATGTCAACTATTTTGTTATTTTCAGTCCTGCTTGTTATAACAGGAATTTCTTGCATCCATTTAATCTGTGTTTTATTCAAATGTCAAACATTTTATCTTAGGTTACTTCTTCTCTGACAAAGACCAGATGAAAGAAACAATTTATATGTACTTACCCAACCCCTCCACCAGAGCAAGATGTGACAAAAGGTCAATTTTTAAGTGGAGTTTAACAGGTTTTAATTTAGAGTTTTTCTTTTTCTAGACCAGTTGCCTAACCAAGGTTGAAGAACCCAATTTATCCTACTATTTACCCATAGCTGGAGAACAGTTGGATCCATATCTTTCTCAATGGTAGTAACACTATGTGAAATGCTAATTGGCTTGTCCAGGATTTGAACTCAGTTCCCCATGTCCATTCCCTACAGCAATAACTATTACACAATTTACAACTTGTAAGGGGGACTAATATATCAGATCTACTTTTTCTTGTAATCTTTAAGTTTTAAACATTTACCCATAGATAAATTGAATTGGTTTGGGAATTAGCTGTTTAGACTAACAGATGTTTTATGTATTTTAATAAAGATGGTGTAATCTCCTCACTAAATTGCAAGGCTCTGAAAATAGTAGACCAGTTTATATACCTCGGTAGTAATATCTTGTCTACTGAAAGCAATGTTAACATATACATTGATAAAGCATGGACTGCTATTGGCAGGTTAATGATCTGGTGGAAATCTGATCTTTCTGATAAAATTAAGTGGGGTTTCATTCAAGCTGTTACCATGTCAGAACTTACGTATAATTGCACTGCTTGGACTTTAACAGAAATGTTTGGAGAAAAACCTTGATATGAAACTGCACAAGGATGATGCATGCTGTTTTAAATAAATCCTAGAAGCATCATCCTATAAGCAGCATCCTATATTATATGGCTACTTTCCTCCTATCTCACAAACCATCCAAATAAGATGAGCAAAATATCCTGGACACAGCTGGAAAATTAAGAATGAACTCCTATGTGCATACCAGTATTAGCCAACCAGCAAAAACATTCATCAGCTCTGTGCAGACACTTAATACTCTCTAGAGAACATGCCAAGAGTGATGGCTGATTGGGAGAGAGAGAGAGAGAGTCAAGGGAATCTGTAATGTCAGCAAACCTTGATGATTAGGATGATGATATTGGCCTAATGAGTAGAGTGTTTGCCAATAGTCCGGGAGACTGGGGTTCAATCCCAGGTCGAGTCATACCAAAGACTCAAAAAAATGGTACTTGATGCCAACTTGCTTAACACTCAGTATTATAAGGTAAGGATAAAGTAGAGCAATCCAGGGAATGGAGTAGTGCCCTCCCCTACACCTCGGTGTAGTAGCTATTGAAAAGGGAGCCTTTGGGTCACTCTCGACAAAGGTCACCAACTTTACTTATTTACTCAATCCCTCTGGTGATGTGATACTAATTCAGTTTTTTAGCAGAGTACAGCTGGTTTGAATTTAGAATTTTCCTCCTCCTAGACTGGCCACCTCACCAAGACTAAAGAACCTATTCTGTCCTACTATTTACCTTTTACAGATAACAGAATTGATTTGAAAAACTGATTAAGAGAAATGTTGCCAGGTACTTGTAAAATCAAAAATACCTCATCATATAAATCTTGATGGGCTCTTGGCTAAAGAGAAATATATTTACTTTGAATATTCAGTGAGGTAATTTGTTGAGGCTGTTCAAGGCTATTGTAGTTAATTTTATATGAGCTTTACTTGCTAATTGTGAAAGAATATTGATTTCTGATCGCTTTATTGTCTCAAAAGATTTCATGCTGACAGAAGTTATTTTGATGAAGGAAATTATTTGAGATGAATTAGATGAGAGGAGGTGATACCTGATTTTAATCTAATCAAAAAAACTGGTTGATGCCTTAGGCAAAGGATGTGGAATGTTCAAATTGCATTGATAAGTAAGGCAATTAAAAAAAAAAAAAAACAAATAAAAAAGAATCCTATTTTCATGTACCGCCAAAATGATTTCAAGAAATGTTACTTGTGATTTATTGATAAACGGAAGATAAATATATAAGTATTTTAAAAATCAGGGTCACTTGTTTTGAAATAAAGTTAGTGCAATTTCAGTTTTAATGCAAAATTTGTTATGCTTCCATCTCTCCAGGAATATAAACAAGGTGTTTCATAAAAGATTCAACCCGAAGAATGTAATGTAAATTCTATTATGATATTATTCAAATGGACACTCTTTCATTAGAAGATTTAGTTGTTGAAATGACTGTATCAGGTGTTGGCCTCATTTGAGCCTCCATTCTTTTATGTGATATTAACTATGTAATTCTATGTTATAATATTAGTCATATATGACAACAATGTATTTGGAGACAATAGTATTTGCTAGTTGAAATGACTATATCATGTGTTAGCCTTATTTGAGCTTCCATTCTTTAATGTCGTGTTAGCTATATAATTTTATGTGATGATATTAGTCATATATGACAACATTGTACTCAGAGGCAATAGTATTTGGTAGCTGAAATGACTGTATCATGTGTTAGCCTCATTTGAGCCTCCATTCTTTTATGTCATGTTAACTATGTAATTCTGTTATAATATTAGTCGTATATGATAACACTGTATTTGGAGACAATAGTATTTGGTAGTTGAAATGACAGTATCATATGTTAGCCTCATTTAAGCCTCCATTCTTTTATGTCATGTTAAATATGTAATTCTGTTATAATATTAGTCGTATATGATAACACTGTATTTGGAAACAATAGTATTTGGTAGTTGAAATGACTGTATCATATGTTAGCATCATTTGAGCCTCCATTCTTTTATGTCATGTTAAATATGTAATTCTGTTATAATATTAGTCGTATATGATAACACTGTATTTGGAAACAATAGTATTTGGTAGTTGAAATGACTGTATCATATGTTAGCATCATTTGAGCCTCCATTCTTTTATGTCATGTTAAATATGTAATTCTGTTATAATATTAGTCGTATATGATAACACTGTATTTGGAGACAATAGTATTTGGTAGTTGAAATGACTGTATCATATGTTAGCCTCATTTGAGCCTCCATTCTTTTATGTCATGTTAACTATGTAATTCTGTTATAATATTAATCGTATATGATAACACTGTATTTGGAGACAATAGTATTTGGTAGTTGAAATGACTGTATCATATGTTAGCCTCATTTAAGCCTCCATTCTTTTATGTCATGTTAAATATGTAATTCTGTTATAATATTAGTCGTATATGATAACACTGTATTTGGAGACAATAGTATTTGGTAGTTGAAATGACTGTATCATATGTTAGCCTCATTTGAGCCTCCATTCTTTTATGCCGTGTTTAGTATATAATTTTATGTGATAAACTTGCTGGATTTTGCCATTGTAGTAAGTGAGTTAAAACTCCAGTCATGCTATTACATTCACTTTTGGACTAATACCCTTTGGAATGATATAAATCCTCAAATCCCCTCCCACAAATGTATTGAATAGTACCACTACTATTCATGAAATATTGAACAAGTCCTGGAGGCAGCACCCCACAAAGCCGCTGCTGTACGGCCACTTACTACTCATCATGAAAACTATCAATGTTAGACAAACCAGTCATGCAGGACACTGCTGGAGAAGTAGGGATGAGCTCATAAGTGATTGACACCTGTGGACCCCTTCACATGGATGACTAAAGGCAATATGACCAGCTAGAACCTACATACAGCAGCTTTGTGCCTATATGGGATGTAGCCCTTAAGACCTGCCTGGAGCAATGGATGAAAGGGAAGAGTGGCGAGAGAGGGTCAGGGATATCCATGCTGATGGCACAATGTGATGATGATGATGATTGTTCTTCTACAAGAATGGCTTTGGTTGGTTGGTTGGGTTTTTATGGCATATTAACTTTTCTAGGTTATTTAATGCCTAATCAATTTTTATACAAATAATCAGTTTTATTTCAAACAATTCAGTTTTGCGTGAACACACAGTTTAATTGTCAAAAACATTTATAAATATATATTCAACAGTTCTAATTCAAACCGTTCAGAGTAGTATAAGTGTAGTTAAATGTCAAAACAGTTCTATTTCAAACAATTCAGTTTAGTGTAAGTACAGTTTTAATGTCAAAAATAGTTCTATATTTTATACTCCTTTGCAGAGATAACAGTTTTGCATAAGTACGCAACTTAGTTCTATTTGACCCATAGATAGGACCCAATCAGGTGCTACCACTCCAGGCCAGAGTGGACCTGGGAGTAAAGGCAATGAAGGGGTTCTCCGCATTCCCCAAACCTCCAGAATTACTGCAGCCTCACCATCAGATTGTTTAGTGTCATATCCTGGACACTCGTTGGGGGGATCTTAGAGATGCAATCAGTGTATTCAGCAGCATCAGCTGACTGAATCATTAGTCATTTGTTTACACACAGATATAAAAACAGTTATGCTAAACTGAATTGTTTGAAATATAAGTACACAGTTTTTTGTTTACATGCAGATAAATGTAAAAATAGTTCTCTTTCAAGCAATTCAGTTTAGTATAAGGAGTCAGTTTTTTGTTTACACAGTGAAATGCAAAAAAGTTCTAATTCAAACAATTCAGGTTAATATAAGTACACAGTTTTTTGGTTACATATAGTTAAATGTAAAAACAGTTCTCTTTCAAGACATTCAGTTAAGCATAAGTACACAATTTAAATGCCAAACAGTTCTATTTGACCCTTTGATAGTACCCTATCAGGTGCTACCACTCCGAGCCAGAGCGGACCGAGGAGTGATGGCAATAAAGGAGTACTTTGCATTCCCAAAAGGAGGCTCACCATCAGACTGTTTAGTGTCATATCCAGGACACTCATTGGGGGTGGGTCTTACTCCTCTGCAAAGGACCAGTCAGTGTATTCTACAGCCCAAGCTGACTGGGCAAGGCTTTGGCTTTAGATAAGCTATGTAGGTTGATATGTCATTAAGCAAAGAAACTTGTACTCCCTACATAATAGACTCACCCTCCTCCATAAATACACGTCAACGGAGCATTGACCAGAGTTCGCCAGAAGCAACCAACCCAACGTGACGCAATCACGTGTGATACCACTTATGTAGTGGACGAATAGTTGCTACCCCCTGGACTCTCAGCTTCCTATTAACTAAATACTGTCTAACCCAGTTCACTTGTATCTTGTTTCTGTTACTTGAATATAAGTGTTTTTCTATCAACCTTTTTGTGTTCCCCATGTCTTTCTTTTGCCAGCATCCCAACAGAAACCAAACCTATATATATCTATATGTTTATCAGTGTAGTGTCCTGAAAAATATGCCTGGGTTAGGCAGTTTATAATCTCATTTGAAGCATACATTGCCTTACTTTGTCATTTTCTGTATAAACCACGTAAATGTGTCACAGACACAATCAATTCTTTCCAACAGGTGGATAATATTGCAATGAGCCAACAAATCAAACAAATGAACAACCAACCAACCAACCAACCAACTGAAGAACTAACTAATCAACAAAGCAAATAACCAGTTAACCAACAATCAACCAATCAAACAACTTAACAACGATCAGACTACCATCCTATCAACTGAAGAATTAACCAACCAAAGAAATAACCAATTGACTAACAATCAACCAACCGACCAACAAACCCTCAACCAACCGAAAAATTTACCAACCAACCAACTAATTGAACAACTAAGCAAATAACCAAATAACTAAGCAAGCAATGAAACAACTAACCAATAAAATATCGTACCAGCCAACCAACTAGATAATCAACTAAATAACCAACTAACCAATCAGCAAGCCAACTAATTAACCAACCAACCAACTAACCAATGATCAAAACAACCAACCAATCAATCAACCAAACCTTCTACGGCTACCCAACTAACCAGCCATCAAACCAACCAACCAACCAACCATCTAAACAACCAACCAAACAATCAAACACTCCGACCAACCAACCAACCAGCCAAGCAAACAGCCTACCAACCAACCATCTAAATGACCGACCAACTAACCATCTAAACGACCAACCAACAAGTCAATCAACCAAACAACCAACCAACTAGTCAACTGACCGACCAACCAACCAACCAACCAACCTACTAATCAACTATCTAAATGACAAACCAACAAGTCAACCAACCAACCAACCAACCAGCCCACTAACCAACCATCTAAATGAGCAACCAACTAGTCCACAACCAACCAACCAAACAGCCTACCAGCCTGCCATCTATATAACCACCCAACCAACCAACCAATATTCTTGATTTATCAAAACTTTTGTATTCTTTGGAATAAATTATCAATGCTCAAGGAAAGATAAAACAATCTCTATTTGCCAAAATCTAAATATGCAAACAACTACTTTTTAAATCAATTTTCTTATATAAAATAATAAAAACCAATTGAAGAAAAAGAGGCTGTATTATGCTAATCTTATTGAAATAGTTTTAATAAGGAATGTGCAACTACAGGCTGCTATTTTATGCTGTGGGCATATAATAGCTCTGTAGGGTTTATGTATTGAATTCCATGTGATAAGATTGAATAAATTAACAAGAAAATATACAATTTTTCCTATGTATTCACAGGGATTTGTTGAAAATGACAGTCATATTAAGTACATGTTACTTTATTTATTTATCTATTTTAAAAAGAAAATCATTTGGGATATAATGGTCTGCCTATTGGTCATATAGATCTTTGCTATTAAGTAATGATTTTGATCTTTACTCGATAACCTATAGTTGTAAACTCGTGTTAAATCTTACCTAGGCTTTGTTTGGTTTGGTTTGTTTGGTTTTATGGCATATCAACCTTTGTAGGTTATTCAATGCCAAATCCATTTTTATGTAAATAATCTGTTCTATTGAAAACAGTTCAGTTTAGCATAAGTACACAGTTTAATTGTCAAAAACATTTCCATTTCAAACTATTCAAGCAGTTATATGTAATAATTCAGTTAAGTGTAAATACAGTTTTAATGTCGAAAAACAGTTCTATTTGAAATAATTCAGTTAAGCATAAGCACGCAGTTTAAATGCAAGTACGGTTTAATTGTCAAAAACGTTTCTATTTCAAGCAATTCAGTTTACTCAATTCATTTTAGCATAAGTATGCTGTTAGTTCTATTTAACCCATAGATAGGGCTCTATCAGGTGCTACCACTCCGGGCCAGAGTGGACCTGGGAGCGATGGCAATGAAGGGGTACTCCGCATTCCCCAAAGCTCCAACATTGCTGGAACCTTACTTTCTGGGTACTCCTTATGTGTGTACCTTTGTTTAAACTAAGGTACGTTTAATAAAGTTTGGTTTGATTTGGTTTTATGGCATATCAACCATTATTGGTTATTTAATGCCAAATCCTGTTTTTATGTAGATGTTAAATATATGATTGTAAACACAGTTTGTAGATACACAGGTAAATGATCAAACAGTCTTATTTCTAAAAATTCAATTTAGCACAAGTCAACAAAGTTAAATGGTTCCAAGTATTGCCAAGTATAACCAACAATTCAATTAAACATCAGTCATTTGTTTACACATGGTTAGATGATCAAACAGTTCTATTTCAAACAATTCAATTTATCATAAGTCATTTGCTTGCACTCATTTTAAATATCAAACAGTTCTATTTGAACCATAGATTGGACACTATCAGATGCTACCATGCCAGGCCAGAGTGAACCTGGGAGCGATGGCAGTAAAGGGGGGTTCTGCATTCCCCAAGCTCCAGTATTACTGAAGCCTCACCATCAGATTGTTTAGCGTTATATCCAAGACACTCATTGGGAGGGTCTTACTCCTTTGCAGAGATGTAGATAGAGTTTTTTGTTTACACTGAGTTAAAAGTAAAAACAATTCTATTTCAAACAATTCACTTTAGCATACAGTTTAACTTCAGCAGTTCTATTTCAAACTATTCAGGTTAGCATAAGTACATAGTTTTCTGTTTATACACAGTTAAACATCAACAGTTCTATTTCTAACAATTCAGTTTAGCATGTCAACAAATTTGATGGTTCAAAGTGTTATTATGTGTCACAAACAATTCAATTAAACATCAGTCATTTGTTTACACGCAGTTAAATAATCAAACATTTCTTTTTCAAACAAATCAGTTTAGCGTAAGTGTACAGTTTAAATGTCAAACATTTCTATTTGACCCATAGATAGGAACCTATCAGGTGCTACCACTCCTGGCCAGAGCAGACCTGGGAGTGATGGCAATGAATGAGTATTCTGCTTTCCCCAAAGTTCCTGCATTACTGGAGCCCTACCATTAGATTGTTTAGTGTTATATTCTGGACACTCGTTGAGAGAGTTTTAGCCCTCTCTAAAGATGCAATCGGTGTATTCTGCAGCCCCAGCTGATTAGGCCAGATTTAATAAAAAATTAATGTCTAGTAAGCAAGGATCAAGGATCATTACTTCAATATAGGAAGTTTGATCCTTACCAGGTGCTCTATACTTGGAGATTTATCCCTAGTTATTAGTGTCTCATCAACCGAGACAGACTAGCTAAGGCATAAACAGCTATAAACTGGTCATATGGAAGTCAAACCTGACCGATAAAATAAAACGCAGTTTTTTCCAAGCAGCAGTTGTGTTGATACTGCTGTTGACAGGAACTACACAAGAATGCTGCCAGCAATATTGAACAAGTCCTGGAGGCAGCACCCAACAAAGCCGCAGCTGTACGGCCACTTACCACCCATCACGAAAACTATCAAAGTTAGATGAACCAGACATGCAGGACACTGCTGGAGAAGTAGGGACGAACTTATAAGTGACATATTCCTGTGGACCCCCTCACGTGGACGAGCAAAGGCAGGACAACCAGACAGAACCTACATACAACAGCTCTGTGCCGATACAGGATGTTGCCTTAAAGCAATGGATGATAGAGAAGGGTCAGGGAGAGGGTCAGGGAGATCTGTGTTAATGGTGTGACATGATGAAGATGATGATTTAGTCAGAAGTGTCTTTAACCAATTTTCCTAAAGGTGATTTGAAATTCTTAAAAAAATTCTAAAATTATGACTTTAATAAAAGTGAATTAAATTCAAAATAATGACTTCTCTGTGGGTGGAGCCTGGAATACACTGACTGACTGTTCCCCCCTGCAGAGTTGTAAGAACCCCCTTCTAAAAGGGGTATCCTAGGTATGACACAAAACTGCATCTGGTGGTAAGCCTCTAGTTCAGGATATCTGGTGCATGTAGAGTACCCATTCATTACCATTACTCCTAGGTCCACTCTGATCTGGCGTGGTAGTACCTCAATAGATCTTATCTATGGGTCAAATAGATCTGTTTAAAAATTATTAATATTCAATAGGAAAAAAAAACCTTTAAGAAACAAAGATACAAAAATGTGAATACGATTGTACAATAAATGCAATTCCCTAACCTCTAGGCATGAAATAATCCTAGACAGGTTGACATGCCATTAAAATCTATCAATGAATCAATCAAAATAATAAAGTTGACTTTTTGTTTCTGATAAAATGAATTATATTTTAACTGGCTCCAAAATTCATTGAATGAATTTTCATCGGGCTATATTAGAAATTTACTTAATATTAATCTTTCATATTGAAATTTTTATTCAATATGACTTATTTCTTGATTGTGTCATTCCTCTCATCTTTTAAAAGCATTTCATTTTCTTTTCATCATTTTTAGAAAAAAATATTCTGGTTTAAAAATTGGAAGTTGAGTTTCATATCTTTAAAGTCAATTTCTAAAATTTTGTTTTTTTCTACTTCTTTTATGTAATTACTTTTTTTTTTAAATTTGAATTTTGTTTTTCAAGTTTTTTCATAACATGTGGCCTTACCTCTACATTAATAAATCCACAGTCTATTGATAAAGCCTTTATTTTATGCAATAAATATTTATATTTCCATATAATTTTCTTCTTTCCTTGTCATTGCAATGAATTCAGCAGTGAATATTAATTACATAGATCATATATTGCACGGTGAAAATTTCAGATAAATATTCACCTAATAACAATGTGTCAGGCTTTATTCATCCACTCTTGGGTACATACAGGGCGATTGAAAAGTATCTCGATGAATGCAGAAAAATACCTCACCATCCTTCAAGATAAAATCTGGCCAGTTTTCAGTACTTGGGAGAATATTAATGATTTGATTTTCATGCAAGCTGGCGTTCCTCCATATCTTACTAATGTTTTTTATAAATAGCTGAATGCCCACTTCCCTGGGAGATGGATGGGTCATCCTGGTCTATATGAAAAGCTAGCCAAAAGCACTGACTTAACATTCTGCAGCTTTTTTCTTAGAAGTTGTTTAAAGGAGAAAGTCTACTCTACTACACGAAAATTTTTTGAAGAACTTAAAGGGTGAATAGGAGAAGTTATGACTTCCATCCTGCTAGAGTTCCCAGTGAAATCAGTTGATGCGGTTTCTGGCTGGTTTGAGAACCAAGAGTTGAAGGCTGGTGCCCATATTGAATTTCAAACAAAACTCCATGTTATACGCTTTCTTTTCATATTTATTTCTTGTAAAAATTAAAGTGAAGAAAGAAATAATAAGAATTTCAAAACTTGGAGTTACTTTTCAAACATCCTGTATCTCTCTCTCTCTTTCTCTCTCTCTCCCGCTCTCTCTCTCTCTCTCTCTCTATATATATATATATATATATATATATACGTATATGTATGTATGTATATATGTACATAGATATGCATGTATATGTGTGAGTGTATATATTTACCTACACCTTAGCACAAGAAGAATGCGACACAAAGTCAATTTAAAGCAAACTTTAACAAGTTTGAAATCAAAGTTTTCCTTCTCCTAGACCGTTTGCCATTCCAAAGTTAAAGAGCCCAGTTTGCCCTACTTTTTACTCATTGCTGGAGGGAGAATAGTTGGATTCATACCTTTCCTAAGGGTATTAGTACTATGTGAAATGCAATCTTGACCAGAATTTGAACTTGAGTAACTGTTTCCCTTTTATCATATTTACCCAACCCCTCCGCTCGGGCAGGATATGACGCAAGGTCAATTTTTAAGTGGAGTTTAACAGGTTTGAATTTAGAGTTTTCCTTTTCCTAGACTAGTTGCCTCACCAAGGCTGAAGAACCTAGTCTGCCCTACTATTTGCCCATAGCTGGAGGGAGAATAATTGGATTCATACCTTTCCCAAGGGTATTAGTGCTATGTGAAATGCAATCAGTCTCGTCCAGGATTTGAACTGTTTCCCTTTTATTATAGTGGTATCCATCATATCATAAATGTCTATCTGTGTGAGTGTATGTGTATATACAATACAGGTAAAAAGTTTGGGGACACTCTGGATTTCTTTAAAAAATGGGATATTTTTGCATTTTAAAAGTATAGGGGTCAATCTACACTGGACTGTGACAGGCTGAGTTTGCCAGATACTATCAGAGTTTTTCAAGCTGGATTTGCCTCCATAACTTGGAACATGGCCTTGGTACCTATAGTTTTTAGGTGTACCTAACCTTGCCTGATCGTTGAGGCTCTTGTGACCCAAGCAAAATTTCTTGACCCTTCTGGTTACTATTCTGCAATCAACAGCATCTTCGCCTTTTCTATGGCTTCGACAATGTTATAGCCCATTTCAAACTTGTAAAGAAAAGTTCCTGATTTAGATTATGTTGCACATTCATCTTTGTGGCTTTCAACTCACGC
Source organism: Sepioteuthis lessoniana (assembly GCA_963585895.1). NCBI lineage: Eukaryota > Metazoa > Mollusca > Cephalopoda > Myopsida > Loliginidae > Sepioteuthis > Sepioteuthis lessoniana. Next base: position 265,217 of record CAUZXS010003207.1, on the reverse strand, counting down.
ATATAGTAAAGCAATTCACTTGTCTATGTAGCAACTACCACTATACTACCAACCACAGTTGGTACCCTTCCTCAGCTAGAAGAGAAGAAACCACTTTTGCTTGGTTATGTATTGGACATACTAGATGAACTCATTCCTTCGTTTTAAAATATAAGTCTTCCTCTAAACGTTTATGTGCAAACCAGTACACTATGAAACATATATTGATTGAATGCACAAAACGAACCAACATTCAACAAAGGTTTTTATAATGTTCACTACATGAATGAACTATTTAGAAAAATAGACCCAGAGCAGATATCAAACTTTCAGAAAAGGATCAGTCTCCTATAAAAGATGTATACTGATGTATTTTCCATACTTGCTATCACTTAGCTGTGTGAAAACAAATTACTAACATTAAATAAAAGCATTAATGTTTGATAGTATTACTTGGAACTATTTTAGCTGTGTGCAAATAAGTGAGCACTGGCTTGTTTTTAAAATGATAAACGACAAAATATGTGCTTAAAATCACATAAATTTGATATATGAACATAAACAAGCTTTAGAGGTTGATATGCCATAAAACCCAACCAACCAAATCTTCCTTAGCTTGAACTGCTTTGGTCATGTTATATGCCAAGACAATTTAAGACTTTTCATTCATCCAACTTTATAGGTATATATATTGGCATAATGGTTAGAGTGTTTGCCAATGGCACAAGAGACCAGGAATCAACCCCAGGTCGAGTCATACCAAACACTCAAAAAATGGTACTTGACACGTCCTAGCTTAAAACTTAGAATTATAAGGTATGAATGAAGAGTAAGTGGATCAATCCAGTGAGAGGAGGAATGCTCTCTCCTACACTTTGGTGTAGAAGCTTTGGAAAAGGGAGCCTTTGGGTCACCCTGGACAACAGTTGACCAACTAACTTATATATATATATATATATATATATATACATGTGTATTATTCAGTTCAATTAAACTGGAGTTGGGAGTAATTCCATCAGGAAAAAAACCATTCAACAGTGAACATTTAAATTTTCCTGGTGAAGAGCTCAATGTAACTGACATTACAGAGAAATAATTTCTTTAACAAAAACAAAACCAATCACATTAGGATTATAAATTTATTTCCATCCTATTATGTGTTTTTGATATAAATCAAAAACACGAAAAAAATTAACAGGACTTCTTCAGATCTTATGGATAAAATAATTCAGAACAGACACAGGAAAGAAGGATGGGAGGGGGTAGAAGAGGGGTGAAGAGTTTTCTCCTCATTTAGCCCACTTCCGGTTTTTTATTTTATCGCTGGTTAGAATTAGAGTAAATTGATTTTTATTTTTTATTTTAGGTATATATATATCATCATCATCATCATGTCGCGCTGGTAGCACGGATATCCCTGACCCTCTCTCGCCACTCCTCCCTATCGTTCATCGCCCTAGGCAGGTCTTCAGGACAACATCCTGTATCCTCACATAGCTGCTGAATGTATGTTCATGATGGTCATCCTGCTTTTGCACGGCCATGTGTTGGGGTCCATAAGAGTACATCTCTTATGAGTTCGTCCCTGCTTCTCCAGCAGTGTCCTGCATGTCTGGTTTGTCTAACTTGAATCGTTTTCGTGATAGGAGACAGGTGGCCGTACAGTTGGTGTCTTGTGGGGTGTTGCCGCCAGGACTTGTTCAAGATTGCACGCAGCATTATTGTGTAATTGCCGTCTAGCTTCTTCTCCAGCCATTTTTATTAGCGTCCATGTAGTGCACCCATATAGCAGTATCGATATGACCGCTGCTTGGAAGAAACTGCGTTTCATTTTATCGATTAGGTCTGATTTCCATATAATCGATAGCCTATCGATAGCTGTCCATGCTTTCATTAACCTCGTTTCGATGTCTTTTTCGGTTGATTCGACGCTGCTTCCTAGGTAAGTGAATTTGTCTACTAGTTTAAGAGGGGTTCCTTCTAGAGTGGAGATGTTCCCCGTTTGATTATAGCACATATATTCCGTTTGTGTGCATTAACATAGAGGCCTATGCCTGCGGCTGCTCGTTCCAAACTATGCAGTAGTGTTTCGGCTTGGTCGGGTGTATTTGCCAGTATCGCTATTTCATCGGCGTAGTCGGCGTCAGTAATTCTGCTTCTTTTCTTCGTCAGCTCAAAGCCATTTTCTCTGATTTTGTCAATCGATGTTCTAAGTAGGTAGTCTAGACAAATGATAAAGAGGTACAGAGCCAGCGTGTCCCCTTGTAGTACTCCTGCTACAATGTCGAAGTATTCTAAAGTTAGACAACTGTAGTCTAGGTTCACCCAAAGGCTTCCTTTTAAATAGCCACTGCACCAAGATGTAGGGTAGGGCAATAGTCCTTTCTCTGGATTATTCCACTAATTGATCTGTACTTTACCCTTGATATGTACCTTTTAGTGCTGAATGCTAAGCAAAGAGGTATCAAGTACCATTTTTTTGAGTCATTGGTATGACTTGACCTGGGATTGAACCCCAGTCTCCCAGAACATTGGCGAAACAGGATAAAAACTCAAGACTCACATTGATGATCTATCCTCAGGTGAGCAAGTATTCAACATGTCTGACTTCTGTTAGATTCAACTGAACAAATATGTACACTTTTTGAGCCACGTGACTATTATGTTGTTGACATATGTAGTACTTTGTAATATGGTGTCTGATTAAACCTTTTGACTGGGTATGTCAACCATATAATGGTCATGTGACTCAAAGAAATATTTATTCAGTCAAATCAAACAGATGTCAGACATATTGAATACTAGCACACCAGAGGATTGACAATCAATATGAAAGTCTGAGTCATGAGTTTTCGTCTTGTACTTATCATTATCCTATTTTTTACTAGAAAAATATTGTGATATTGCTCAGTATTTTTATGCATGGTGCACGGTAAAAATATTTTCGGATTGAAAATTCTTTTGACTTTAAATTTAAATCATAATTGTTGAAAGAGAGAAAGATAGATAGATAGATAGATAGAGAGAGAGAGAGAGAGAGAGAGGAGGAGGAGGAGGAGGAGGAGTAGAGAAAGTATTTCTTGTAAGTATTTAGAACAGGCGGTTCACATACCAATCTTTTTAACTCGGTCTGTGTGGGGCTGAAGAATATGCCAACTGTATTTCTGTAGAGAGGTAATGAGTATCCGAGATATGGCACCAAATATTCTGATGGTGAGGCCTCAATCAGACAAGTTTGGGGAATGTGGAGTACCCCTTCATTACCATCACTCCTGGGTTCACTCTGAGCTGTTGTGGTTGTAGTTGTTAGGGTCCCATCAAGGGGTCAAATAGAACTATCTAATCTTTTGATATACTTGAAACAATTTAAGAACGTGTAAACAAATGATTTATATTAGATAGAATTATTAATGCTGGTTTGCTTTCTTTGTTTAATGTCAAATTAACCTTTATGATTTACATAATGCCAAAGCCATCTTGGTAAAAGAACAGCCAGGATACTATTTAACCCATAGCTGAGGCGAGGATAAAGAGGTTCAATACCATTCCAAAAGGTATTTGTCTAAAAGTAAACATAATTTTACAGATAGAGTTTAGATTTCTTTACTTCAGAGCTGTAGTTCCCCACTTTAGTGATTATGCCACTAGGACTCCTCCCTAGGACTTAAAACCATTTAACTATGTGCAGACAAATAAACAAATGAGCTCTGGCTTGTTTAAAGATAATATTACCTGCAAACTATTCCCCTATAAATCACACACACATATATATATATATATATATATATATATATATATATATATATATATGGATAAGCAGGATTTAGCTTTAAATAATTGACAAGAGTTGATGTGCCATAAAATACAACCAACCAATAAGACATGTATATTTGATATATATGTATAAAGAGGATTTGGCATTACATAACTTACAAGGGTTGATATGCCGTAAAACATCTCAAACCAAACTAAATCAAACCAAGAATATTTTTTTTTCAGAAATATTTTTTTGGTTTAACATACAGAAGATCAGCCTTTACTCAAGCAATTTCTCCATTTCAAAGAAAATTAATTTTATATAATTTATTTTAAGTTTGGTTGGGTTTTGAGGCAAATCAACCATTGTAGGTTATTTAATGCTGAATCCTGTTTATATGTACATATGAAATATATATGATTTGGTAACACATTTTATTGATAATATTTTTAAATGAGCCTGAGCTCATTGTTTTTTTCTCACAGTTAAATTGTTTTGAGTATTACTATGTAACAGCAACAATTTATCATCAGTCATTTGTTTGCATACATTTAAATTTATGCATGATTTGCAAGTGGATAGTTAGAAACTACCAAGCTATTGGCCAAATGAGTAGAGTGTTCGCCAATGGTTTGGGAGACCGGGTTTCAATCCCAGGTTGACTCATAGCAACAACTCAAAAAAGGGTACATAATGCTACCTTGTTTAACACTCGGCATTATAAAGTATGGATCGAGGGTAAAGTGGAGCAATCCAGGGAATGGAGTAGCACCCTCCCCAACATCTTGATGTAGTAGCTATTGAAAAGGAAGCTTTTGGGTCGACCTCGATTAAGGTTGCCAACTTTACTTGTTATTGAATAGTTTTTCAGTAATTTCATTTTTAAATGAGTTAGAACTAATTTGTTTGCATACTAGTATTGCTATTGTTTCTACACAGTTAAATGGTTTCAGTTACTGCTATCTAACACCAATAATTTTATTCAATATTCATCATTTGTTTTCGGAGAGTGTTTACAGGAATTGCTATTTAGCATGAATTATTCTTTTTAACACTATTCATTTGTTAGCCCAGTCAAATGGTTCCAAGTATTATATAGTAATAGCAAAAATTCAATTTAGGCACACAACTCAAGAGTTTCAAGTATTGCTATTTAACATTAATTAACTATTCAACAATAATCATTCATTTGCACACATCAAAATGATTCCAAATATTGCTATACAATTAGACAGTCATTTGTTTACACACAGTTAAATGGTCAAAGATTTTTACTTCTAACAATTCACTTTTACCTAAGTAATTTATTTGCACACACTTTAAATGTCAAACAGTTCTTTTTGACCAATAGACAGGACCTTATCTAGTGCTATCACTTTGGGTCTGAGTGGACCTTGGAGTAATAGCAATGAAGGGGTATGCCACACTCCCTAAAGCTCCATGACTCAAACCTCACCATCAGATTGTTTAGTGTCATATCTTGAACATTCATGGTCAGGGGCATTACCTCTCTCCAGAGATGCATTCAGTATATTCTACAGCACCAGCCACCAGAGCTTTATAAAAAGATCTAGTTTACAATGTAAACAACCACTGACTTCTGTATTCTAGTTATCTTTCCTTCGATTCTATTTACAAATGTCAACTTTGAAATCATACTGGGCACCTCTGGTGGTGTTAAGTTCGACTAGCAAGTCTTCATGAGTGAGTTCGAGTCTCATTGGATGCCCCATTCACACGGTCCTGTGCCACATCTAAGCAAAAAGCTTAGTAAATTATAACTTTGAAAGCCTTCTTAAACTTGGGTCCTAATACTTTTCATGTATTTCTATTATTGATACCCAACACACATCCTTCCTGGTTTTCATGGGGGCCACCTAGTGATCATGGTTTGGTTTGGTTTCTTTGTTTAATGGCATATCAACTCTTTTTAGGTTATTTAATGCCAAAGCCGTTCTCCAAGAAGAACAGTAGTGATACTTTTTAACCCATAGCTGGGAGGATAAGAGGGTTCATACCTTTCCCAAGGGTATTTGCCCGAAAGTGAACGTAATAGCCTGACTGGAGTACGAACTCGCGTACGATTCCGCAGTCCATCGCTTTAACCATTGCACCACGAGAACACCTCCCCTAGTGATCATGTTTAGGTGTTATTAAGCTGATTGACCAGTCCGAGGAGGGCTTCCTACTAGACAACATCTGCTTAGTAGGGTTGAGTTTATCATTTGGCACCTGAGGTGCTCCTTAATGGGGAATGCTGAGGGGATCAAGCATCTTTTGTAGTACCAAGCATAAGTATTAATTTGTGCTGCCCTCTACCCCATATAAAATGACTTTGTTTCAAATATCATATTTACCAACCCCTCCACTCAGCAGGATATGACACAAGGTCAATTTTTAGCAGAGTTTAACAGGTTTGAATTCAGAGTATTCTTTCTCCTCGACCTGTTGCCTAACCACGGCCGAAGGACGCAGTGTGCCCTACTATTTACCCATAGATGGAGGGAAAATAATTGGATTCATACCTTTCCCAAAGGTATTAGAGCTATGTGAAATGCAATCAGTCTCCTCCAGGATTTGAACTCATGTCGCCGTGTCCATTTCCTATGATGATAACCAATACACCACAGGCACCTTTTTATCAAATATGACTTGTTCAGAAGTTGAATAAATATCTTTCCCATTTCTACTATAAGAGTTATATGTAACAGTTATTGCTGTAGGAAATGGAACTGGCTACCCGAGTTCAAATCATGGTTCAGGATGTTCACATTTCATATAGGGCTATTATTTTGAGGAAAGACAGGAATCTATTTCTTCTCCATCCAGTTATGGGTAAACAGTCTGGTGGATTGGGTTATTTATCCTAGGTTAGGGAACCATTCTGGGAGAAGGGAAACTCTGATTTCAAACTTTATTCCACTTTAAAATTTTCCTTGTGTTACATCCTGCTAGTGGTAGAGGGGTTGGGTAAATACATATTCCTTATTACAATTGTCCTTTTGTCACATCCTGCCTGTGGTCGAAGGGTTAAATCATATATTTTGAATATATATTGACCTTGCTTAACACTCATCATTATAAGGTACATATCAAGGGTAAAGCAGAATAATCCAGGGAAAAGAGTAGTGCCCTCCCCTACACCTTAGTGTAGTAGCTATCGAAAAGGGAGCCTTCGGGTTACCCTCGACTAAGTTTGCCAACTTTACTTACTTATCCCATCCTGCTAGTGGCAGAGGGGTTGGGTAAATACATACTCTTGGGGAATAATAAATATAGAAACAAGCAAAAGATAACTTGTATACCTGGATGTTAGAAAAGTAGAGATCGTTTTGGTATAGTATTTATATTGTAAACAGAACCTCTTCCTCCTTCCCCATCTAAAATCATAAAAAAATGTTTTTCTGTTTTATCAACCTAGAACACAGATTGTTCAGGTTAGCTAAGCAAACAAACAAACAAACAAACAAACAAATAATTTACATTGAATCAAGTGATTATGAAAAAAACAGAAACATTATTTAAGAGATAACAAATGGGTTTGCCTTTACATGTAGAATGTGCATACATGTGTGTATATGTGTTGTGTATATGTGAGTGTGTATGTGATTATGTGTGTGTATTTATGTGCAAGTGATCATGAGTGTATATGTTTACAGGTGTGTGTGTATTTATGTGTATGTGATCATGCTTGTGTGATTGTGTGTGTATGTTTGGTTTGGTTTCTTTGTTTAATGGCATAACAACCTTTGTAGGTTATTTAATGCCAAAGCCATTCTCATAGAAGAACAGTTGTGGTACTATTTAACCCATAGCTGGGAGGATAAGGGGGTTCATACCTTTCCCAAGGGTATTTGCCCGAAAGTGAATGTAATAGCACGACTGGAGTACGAACTCGCTTACTACGATTCCGCAGTCCATCTCTTTAACCATTACACCATGAGGACACCCCCGTGTGTGTATGTGTATGCATCTGTATAC
>CAUZXS010003207.1:140000-252500 GCA_963585895.1 Sepioteuthis lessoniana | reverse complement strand
AGGACAGACTGAATTCTTCAGACTTGGTGTGGCAACTAGTCTAGGAGAAGGAAAACTCTGAATTCAAACCTGTTAAACTCTGCTTAAAAATTGACCTTGTGTCATATCCTGCCCGAGCGGAGGGGTTGGTAAATAGGATAAACAGACTTGCCAATTCTCTAAAGGAGATAATTATCTATAGTATTCCTACAATAGCATGTCAACCATTAGATTATTCATGCTGAAATCAATTTAACAGTCTCCAATTATATACAGTACAAAAGTGCATCATTTTAAACACTTCATACCTAGTTGCAATATCAACATTTTATGAGTCAATGTATCAATACAGTTCATAAGCTTTTTAAACATTATCTCAAACACATCTGGCCCATAGATAAGACCCTGAAAAGTACTACCACAATAACTATTCTTGATACAAATAATTTTTCACAGAGATATACGATTTCAAGTATACCTATCTAATACTAATAATTTTCAAGCCAAACTATTAGACTCATAGATGGGACCCTACCGAGGTCTCTTGCTCTGAATCAAAGTGGATCTTGGAATAATGGCAATAAAGTATGACTCCACACTCACCAAAACTCCAGAACCAGATGCAGTTGAATGTCATACCCAGGACACCTTTTTTGGTTGGGATCTTTCATCTCTAGGAGAGATTCATTAGTGTATTTTAGGCCCTGCTTACTAGGCTCAAAACAGTATCTTGAACTGATACAAGATATATGCATCTTAGTGGCATATGTTATCATCTGATTCATCTTCGTTAATGGTTTGGTTTCTTTGTTTAATGGCATATCAACCTTCATGGGTTATATAATACCAAAGCCATCCTTTTAGAAGAAGAGCAGTGATGCTATTTAACCCATAGTTGGGGGGATTAGGTTTGGTTCGGGTGATTTCTTTGTTTAATGGCATATCAACCTTCATGGGTTATTTAATACCAAAGTCATCCTTTTAGAAGAAGCGCAGTGATACCATCAAACTCACTCACATTTTAGCTGTTACACTGCATGGACTCCTCCAACTTCATTTAAACTACAAATTAAAGTATTTCATGGAGTCATATATGTTTCTCTTTTGTATGTATTCTTGACACTCTAGATTTTCTACACATGTTTTTGTTGATTATATTTCATGGGAGACATTTTGGCATTCTTTGTTTGGGCATTTTGGTGCTTGGACAACCTGCCTGTCATTTTGGTTTGCCGCTACTTTGCTATACCTCTCTAAGACTGGCTTCCTCTGCCACACTGTTCAGATAATACAGTTACATTAACAGTCAGAATATTCATAGTTTAAAATTCTTTTAAATATAAACATCTCTGTTTACAGTGCTGCTTGTCTATCAAGTGACATTGGCATGTTTCTCCATTATAAACAGAACCAACTGATGACAGCATTATATATGTATTTAACAACTCCTCTGCACAAGCACAAAGTCAATATTTTAAGCAGCATTTAACAGGTTTGGATTCAGAGTTTTCCTTCTCCTAGACTGGTTACCAAGTTAAAGTGTCCTTGTGGTGTAATGGTTAAAGCGATGAACTGCGGAATCGTAGTACGCGAGTTCGTACTCCAGTCACGCTATTACGTTCACTTTCGGGCAAATACCCTTGGGAAAGGTATGAACCCCCTTATTCTCCCTCCAGCTATGGGTAAATAGTAGGACGGACTAGGTTCTTCAGCCTTGGTGAGGCAACTAGTCTAGGAGAAGGAAAACTCTGAATTCAAACCTGTTAAACTCCGCTTAAAAACTGACCTTGTGTCATATCCTGCCCGAGCGGAGGGGTTGGTAAATAGTACCAAGTTAAAGTTAAAGAACCCAGTCTTCCTTACTATTTACCCATACCTGGAGAGAGAATAGTAAGATGCGTACCTATTCCAAGGATATTAATGCTATGTGAAATGCAAACAGGTTCCTTTAGGGTTTGAAATTGGGTCCCTGTGTCTATTTTGTGGTATGATAACCATTACATAGAAATATGAAGAAATAGTTATTTTAGTGTTTCCTTAGCCACACTTAGACATAGATCTGTATCAGTGTGTACACTAGCTGAAGAATGAAAGCAAAAATTCATGTTACTTGAAAAAATTATGGAAATATTTCATTTAAAACTTTAGACAAAATAATTGGTAACAGATGATTCTTATTTTTTTAGCACAATTCTCAAAAACATTGCAAAGTTATAAACAATATTTTTTTAACTGAATTGTATATCACACTTCCAAAAGATTTTCGAGATACAACAAAAATTTACTTGCTGTTTATTTTTTGTTAGTTGGTTGGTTGGTTCCATGGCATGTCAACTCTTGTTGGGATATTTAATACCAAAGTATTTTTTTTTTGTTAGCAATATGATTTCAAGAAACTATTTTCAGGTTGGCTAGCTGGTTGGTTGGTTTTACAGTGTGCCAACTCTTGTTGGGATATTTTATGCCAAAGTCATTTTTTTTGTAAGCAATGACATGATTTCAAAGAAACTATTCCTAGCTTGGTTGGTTGGTTGGTTGGTTTTGTGGCATATCAACCCTTATTGGAATATTTAATGCCAAAGTCAGTCTTTTTTTTTCCAAGCAATAGTAAGATTCCAAGAAACTATTCTGAGTTTGGTTGGTTGGTTGGTTGGTTGATTTTGTGGCATTGGGTTATTTAATGCCAAGAGCTGTTTTTTTCCAAGCAATTATACAGTTTCAATTAACTAATTATAATCATTTGTAGATAATTATGGCTTCGAGTAAATAATACTAATAATTTATACATAATTATGTGGTTTTAAGTAACTATTCTTATTTAATATTAATTATTTGTTTGCACTCAGTTATATAGTTTCAAGTATTCTTTTCTAATACAAATAATTTTTAAACAGATGGATTCATGCTTTTCTGAAAGACATTAGCAAACTGAGATACAAGAAAATGCAGCTAAAAACTTATATAATCATGGTGAGATTTTTATTGGAGCAATAATGCTCTAGCTGAGAGAATATAGAAATTTCCCGTTCAATTTGCAATGGAATGATTATTTTGCGGGATTTGTCAACTTGTTTTTAAACTAGATCCTCAAAGACGAATGAGGTAATTATTTCTGTCTTTCTCTTTTTCTTGTGTGTTGTGGTTGGCGGGGTTGGTTTTTTCAATATGTCAGTTCTTGTTATATCATTTAAGGTCAAAGTCAGTCTTCTTGGCAAGCATTTATAAACAATTTTAAGTAGCTATACTTAATAGAAATAATTTGCACACAAATATGTGCAAGGGACCATTGCAAATTTATCAGATAATAATAATAATAAGAAGAATAAGAAGAAGAAGAGGAAAAGAAGAAGTGTTGTATACCAACGATAATCATAATGATATCAATAACAATGGTACTACAAATACATATTCAAATACAGGAGATTACAGGTGGATACAAATACAGGCGAAAACACAGGCAAAAACAGGTGGACTCTGTCGTTTTCAGATATGAATGTTTTATTATTTTCTTAATTCAGTTCTTTGACACAAGGAGAGAGACACAATTCTTACTATGCTAACCATCCCCAACATGCCGTGCATCTTGTGATGTCTAAGATCTCTGTCAGTAGAAATCTGAAAAACCCAACTACATCTTTCGGCCCAATCTTAACTCTCTGTCTTTTCAAAATTCTCAAATTCTCAGTCCATCTCTTCCGGACATGACGTCATCCACACTCCAGCCCCATTTCCTGTCTGGGGGTTAATTATGACAATGGTGATTGTCATATCCTTTGCATGCGAGCGTAACTGCACCCAATGACTATGCACCTGAACTCTTAACCCGAATAGTTCAAAGCCCAACCAAACTGAATGATAAAATATAATTAATGAAAAATGATTTATATAAAAAAAATCATTCCTTTATTATATAACAGAAGAAGAAAAAGAAGAAGAAAAACAGAATCTCTCCTAATAGCTGCACAAAACAACGCCATAAGAACCACTCTATCAAAGCAAGAATAGATAAGATGCAACAAAATAGCAAATGTAGGTTATGTGGTGATAGAGACGAAACGATCAATCACATAATAAGCAAATGCAGCAAATTAGCACAGAAGGAGTATAAGACCAGACATGACTAGGTGGGCAAGGTGATCCACTGGGAGATGTGCAAGAAATTTAAATTTGACCATACGAACAAATGGTATTTGCACAACCCAGCATCTATCCTGGAAAATGACACACACAAACTCCTATGGGACTTTGACATACAAATGGATCATCTAATCTCAGCCAAAAGACCAGACCTCATAGTAATCAACAAAAAAAAGAGAACTTGCACAATTGTGGACTTTGTTCTACCAGCTGACAACAGAATAAAACTGAAAGAAAGTGAAAAGAATGATAAGTACCTTGACCCTGCGAGGGAATTGAAAAAACTATGGAACATGAAGGTGACGATCATACTAATCGTGACTGGTGCTTTCGGTACAGTAAGAAAAGGATTATTAAAAGGACTGGTGGACTTGGAAGTTAGAGGACAAGCGGAGATCATCCAAACTACAGCATTGTTGAGGATGGCCAGAATACTGAGAAGAGTCCTGGAGACTTGAGGAGACTTGCTGTCACTCAAACTTCAGTGAAAGACCATCAGCTAACGCTGATGTGAAAAACTCTCAAGAAGAAGAAGATGATCCATTGGAAATTGTGCCAGAGATTAAAATTTGACTATGTTGATAAATGGTATATATTCAAAGCAGAATCTGTCTGAAAAATGAGATGCACAAAATCCTCTGAGACTTTCAGATGAAAACAGATCACCCAATCCTAATCAAAAGACCTGATTTAGTATTATTTAACAAAAGACCAATCTGCTGTTATTTAACAAAGACCTGCCCTAGTATAATTTAACCAAAGATCTAACCTACTATTATTCAACAAATACCAGGCTCATTATAATTTTACAAAAGACCCAACCTCATATTATTTATCAAAAGACCTGACCTAGTATTATTTAACAAAAGACCCAACCTCGTATTATTTAACAAAAGACCTGACCTCATATTATTCAACAAATACCAGACCCAGTATAATTTAACAAAAGACGCAACATCATAGTATATATCAAAAGTCCCAACTCCGTATTATTTAACAAAAAACTAAACCTAGTATTATTTAACCAAAGATGTGACCTAATATTATTCAATAAATACCAGACCAAGTATAATTTAACAAAAAACCTAACCTAGTATTCTTTAACAAAAGACCTAACCTCATATTATTTAACAAAAGACCTGACCTAGGATTATCTAATGAAAGACCCAACCTAATATTATTCCACAAAAAACCTGACCTTATAATTGAAGAGAAAAAGAACTTGTCAACTAGCCATTCCATTGAACTATCAAGGGAAAATAAAAGAAAGAAAAAGTTTTGGTTTCTTTGTTTAATGGCATATCACCCTTTGTAGGTTATTTAATGCCAAAGACATCCTGTGATACTATTTAATCCATAGCTTTGGGGGGGATAAGAGGATTCATAGCTCTTTCCCAAGCATATTTGTCTGAAACTAAATGCACTAAAATGACTGTAGTTTGAACTTGTAGAACGTGAAGGTAATGGTGATATCAAAGAAGGATTTCTGAAGAAGAATCAAAACTATAGACAACACTCTCAAGGTCAGCTCGAATATTAAAGGTGTCAGCAAAAGACTTGCAGTCACACAAACTACTGTAAAAAAAAATAAATACCAATTAATCCTGGGGTGAATAACTTAAAAGAAATAAAATAACAATTATAGTGTTCCCCAATGGTCCAGGAGACCTGGGTTCAAACCCACGTCATGTCATACCAAAAACTTTAAAAATGGTACTTGATCCCTCTTTGTTTAACACTCAGCATTATAAGGTGCGTATCAAGGGTAAAGTGGAGCAATCCAGGGAAAGGAGTAGCGCCCTCCCCTAAACTTCGATGTAGTAGCTATTGAAAAGGGAGCCTTCTGGTTGCCCTCAACTATGATCGCCAACTTTACATTCACTGGACATTGGCATGATGGTTAGAGTGTTCACTAATGACCCAGGAGACCTGGGTTCAATCCCAGGTTGAGTCATACCAAGGACTCAAAAAATGGTACTTGATGCCTCCTTGCTTAACACTCAGCATTATAAGGTATGGATCAAGGGTAAAGTGAAGCAATCCACGGAAAGTAGTAGTGCCCTCCACTACACCTTAGTGTAGTAGCTATCGAAAAGGGAGCTTTTGGGTCACCCTCGACTATGGTCACTGACAATTTACAATAAAAATTATGTTCCTTGCAATATATCATTTTTAAAATATAAAATTTGCTATATCAATTTATACATGACCAGAAACTCCTTGCACATGACATATGGAACCACTGGACAGTTGTTTCTGTTGGATTTGAAATCCAATAGGATATTCCCACACATGTTCAAATCCTGTTCACAGTGTCATGATGGTATTCTTTTGTAAAGTTCAGTAGCTATTAGTCAGTACACATTGGCGTAAAAGCCAGTAGTAACGAGTTGAAATGAGATTATATGGACATTGGGGCACTCCATTATATGCAAATAGCTAAGTCCATTCTCGGGATAGTGATTGGTTGCTGGCCAAGTGAATGGGTATATTAGTGCATATATATATATATATATATATATATACCAGCTTGCTTCAGTAATGTTACAGGCTCGGTATTGAGAAAATCGCCCGTTTTATATTTTGTCTGCCAGCTGGATGCTCGCTGGAGCCACTGAGCCGGTAAGTGTTGTTGTTCTTGTTGTTTATTTTGCGTGTTAGAGCAGTGACTTCTATAGTTTTGAACTTATTAGGTCTCATCAGCAGTGTATATTGGGATCTCCTCCACTGGAGATTGAACCAGTGACCACAGAATGCACAATGAAACTCTACCACTGAGCCACTGGTCCACATTGCATACAAATGATGCCAACTTAACTAGTAATGGCAACTGCATCGCCAATTAACCCAAATGTGTCTTGTAAGTTACATCTGTACTCTTTACGGAGGACACGGTCACATCTAGGGCCACGTCTTCTCAAAAGGAGTGGAAATACGTGTCCAAAAATTACATCTATTTTCTTGCCTCCCAAAGGAAATAGATGTACATTTATTTGGAATTGCTTGTGTGCGAGGTGGATCAGTGAATCAGTGGTAGAGTTTTGGCTCTGCATTCCGTGGTCACTGGTTTGATCTCCAGTGAGGGAAATCATGGTATATGCTGCCGATGAGACCTAATAAGGTCAAAACAACTGTCCAGTGGTTCCGTATGTCATGTGCAAGTATTTCCTGGATTCTCTGGTCATGGTTATTCAATTTACAATATAATTCCTCTACTTAAAAAAGAAAATGTACATCGATTTATACTAATTGTTTAATTGTATGAATTCAAAATAGAACATAAAAAGTGTAAGTAAAAAAAGTAAAGTTGGCGACCATAGTCGAGGGTGACTCGAAGGCTCCCTTTTTGATAGCTACTACACCAAGGTGTAGGGGAGGGCACAACTCCTTTCCCTAGAATGCTCCACTTTACCCTTGATGTGTACCTTATAATGCTGAGTGTTAAGCAAGGAGGCATCAAGTACCATTTTTTGAGTCTTTGGTATGACTCGACCTGGGATTGAACCCAGGTCTCCCGGGCCAGAGTCGAACACTCTAACTGCTAACTGCTTACAATATGAACCAAATATTTGGCCAAGAGACAATCAACAAACATACTGCGAAATATTAGTTCCCCTGTCAAAAAAAAAATTATAATGGTGATGAGAGCCTTAAAGACGAAGGGGGTCAATGTAACAAGCAATCATGCATTAGAATTTGAGTGAGTTTTCCATGAAGAAATACAAAAAGTTTAATATTTCAATGAGTTAAGATTAGAAGGTTTCTATTATGATGTCTTATTATTTACATTAAGAAGAACTTCCTGTGAATGAAAAAAAAAGATGATAGCCAAAATGTATTTCCAAGATGCTGACTTGACCTGCCCAAAATCTAACAAGTAAGTAGGAAAATTTTAAAAAATATTTTACAAGATAAACTTTATGAACTTTAAAACAGAAGCAAAATACAAAATTGATATATTTATTAGGTGGGTTAAAAAAAATGTAGTTTTTATTTTAAATGTTGAGGCATATTTTAGAATAAATTATGAACTATGTTCATGTAATAGACCATTTTAAAATGGGAATTCCATTCTACTCTTTTATGATAATGGTTTTGTTTCCACTGTTAATTCTTGTTTATTTTCAGCTGTCAAGTTAAAGATAGAAAAAAAGAAGCAAATTTGTGAGATTTTATTATACGAGTTAAAAATGGAACATAAAATAGCAGAAGCTGCTCAAATTATTGACCCTGCATTTGATCAGGTGTCTGTCAATGAATGAATGGTTCCCAAAATTTGGTAATGAAGATGAAACTTTAAAGATAGGGAGGGTTGTGAATGTCTTTCTTTAATTGACAGCAACCAAGTAATAGTCATTATTGAAATGGAACCATATAAAACACACTCAAGAGTTTACAAAATAAACAATCATTAAAATATATTCATGTAATAAAACATCTTCAAGCGGAAATTTCACTCCATTCTTTTTTAAGCAAATAGTTTTGTTTTCACTGTTTATTGTGGTTTATTTTAGGTTCTTAAATTGAAATAGAAAAAAGTAAGTTTGAGAAATTTTATTGTATGTTTTCAAAATAGGATAAAGCAGAGGAAACTGCTTGAAATATGAATGAAATATTTAGCCAGAGGATGGTCGATAAGGTGAAAATAAAGTGAGAAAATGGTGAGGATGAGTTTATATGGTGTAGTGGTTAACAAGGTGGTGGACTGGGAAGTTGTAGTAAGTGAGTTGGAACTTATTCCCACAGCTATAGGTTAAATAGTACCACTAATATTCTTTCACAAGGATGGCTTTGGCATTAAATAACCCATGAAGGTTGATATGTCATTAAACAAAGAAATCAAAACCAAAAGGTGGAAAAACAACAACAAATTAAACAGTTCTATTGTTTGAGTTTTAAAATTAAATATAAAAAGCAGGAACTACTTTGGTTATCAACCAAGCTGGTGGGGGTCTGTAAATGTACAAATCAAAAAGCATTTACATTTAAAATTCTCATTTTTAATTAAAAGCATACGTTTGTTTTCTTTTTTTTATTTTAAACATGTATATGAAAGTAAATAATGGAAAAGAATTCGACAGCATGGAGAAAAATCGAAAAACAAATTAAATTCTTCACTTTAGATTACTTTGTTTTTAAACTTGGAATTTTGGAATAAGCTATTATTTTATTCTGTTTATATAACAAACAATTTTAAAGTGGGAATTTTACTGATTTTTGTTGCTGGTTTTGTTTTCACTGTTTTTTCTTGTTTATTTTTGGCTGTTTAATTAAAGATTGAAAAAATAAAATTTGAGCAATTTTGTTTTCTTTAGTTTGAAATCAGCAGAAAATGCCCAAATTATCGTCCAAGTATTTGGTCAAGAGATTGTCAACAATCATATTGCATAATATTGATGATTAAAAACTGCAATTATTGTTGCACCAAACTTATAATAGAAAATTTGATTTTAGTTAATTGCTGGCACCATTTGAACCTGGTTTATACAGAAAAGACTAAAAGCTTTTCTTATTGTGGACCCAACAGCTTTATGTCTCATCTTTCTCCTCTTACCCATCATGCTTTTTTCATTGTATATATATCATTTCATCAGGGTTTTAAGTAGGTTTTCCATAGTGCAAATGATGTATTTTGGTGATTGTTGCACGTCAAGCGTTGTATGGGTGAATTTATTGTAGAGAGTGATAGGACGGTGAATGTAGCTAGCAAGGGCTCCCTAGAACAATATAGTGTTCTTCCTTTTCCCCTTCTCCCCAAAACTTGTTGGGCCTTGTGCCCATCTAGAAATTGTAAAATTTTACTCTTTCAGGAAATAAAAGCTTTATCTCTTATCTATCCCACCATTCTATCCTCTTAACTTTACTTAATTTCAACATAAACAAACTAGATATTTCTGGAAGTTGGGAAGAAAATTAAAATGCCCTGATTATGCAATGAATTTTCTGTTTAATCTAAGAAAAAGAATTGTTAGTGGGCATGAATTAAGGCAAGTATTACTCATATAATAGAGCTATGGAAGGTATAATATTCGCCCTTGCCATCCTGACTTGTGTTCCATAAAAAATGACAAGGTTATTTTCTCATATACAAAATATTTAAAATCTTTACTTTACTCAGTGATCCCTGTAAAATTAATTCATTTGATGATATATAATACTCCTCTTTTCTCTCAGCTAAATTACCTGAAGAATATAGTCAGCTAGGCTAATGTATCTGCTGGGCTAATGTTTATTTGATTGTTATAAACCAGCAGTGGTTGTATTGAGCCTAAATCCATAATATATTGCCCAGTTGGCTGGGGCTGTAGAATATACCAACTCCATCTCTGCAGAAGGAGAAGACTCTCGCCCCATGAGTGTTCTGGATATGATGCTAACAATCTGATGGTGAGGCTTCAGTAATGCTGAAGCTTTTAGGAATGTGGAGCACCCCTTTATTGCCATCACTCCGAGATCCACTTTGGCCCTGAGTGGTAGCACTTGATAGGGTAAGTAGTAAAAGTAAAGTTGGCGATCATAGTTAAAGGCGACCAGAAGGCTCCCTTTTCAATAGCTACTGAAGTGTAGGGGAGGATGCTTCTCCTTTCCCTGGATTGCTCCACTTTACCCTTGATACATACCTTATATTGCTGAGAGTTAAGTAAATAGGTATCAAGTACCATTTTTTAAGTCTTTGGTATGACGCAACCTGGGATTGAAGCCAGGTCTCCCGGACCATTGGTGAACTAAACTGTGTAATTACGCTAAACCGAATTGTTTGAAATTAACTGCTTTTACATACCGTGTATGAACAAAAAACTGTGTACTTCTAAATTGAATTGTTTGAAATAGAACTGTTTTTACATTCAACTGAAATATCTGAAGATACGAAGACCTTGAAACATACAAACTTTTATCAAAATGATATAATTTGGCGTTAAATGACCGGAAAAGGCTTGATACACCAGAAAAAAAAACAACCAACCAACCAACCTTAGTATTGTTATGAAATACTTATAATTCAATATAACATCAGTTATTTGTTTGCATACAGTTAAATGGTTTCATGTATAGAAAATGATTGAATATTTCTATTCATTTATAGATGAGGCCCGAATAGGTTGGTTGGTTGGTTGGTATCATCATCATCATATCGCGCTGGTAGCACGGATATCCCTGACCCTTTCTCGCCACTCCTCCCTATCGTTCATCGCCCTAGGTAGGTCTTCAGGACAACATCCTGTATCCTCACATACCTGCTGAATGTACGTTCGAGCTGGTCGTCCTGCTTTTGCGCGACCATGTGTGGGGATCCATAAGAGTACATCTCTTATGAGTTCATCTCTGCTTCTCCAGCAGTGTTCTGCATGTCTGGTTCGTCTAACTTGAATAGTTTTCGTGATAGGGGGCAGGTGGCTGTACAGTTGGTGTTTTGTGGGGTGTTGCTGCCAGGACTTGGTCAGGATTGCACGCAGCATTCTTGTGTAATTGCCGTCAAGCTTCTTCTCCAGTCGTTTTGTTAGCGTCCATGTAGTGCATCCATATAGCAGTATCGATGTGACCGCTGCCTGGAAGAAACTGCGTTTCATTTTATCGGTTAGGTCTGATTTCCATATAATCGATAGCCTATTGATAGCTGTCCATGCTTTCGTTAACCTCGTGGCGATGTCCTTTTCGGTTGATTCGATGCTGCTTTCTAGGTACGTGAATTTGTCTACTAGTTTAAGTGGGGTTCCTTCTAGAGTGGAGATGTCCCCCGTTTGGTTATAGCACATATATTCCGTTTTGTGTGCATTAACATAGAGGCCTATGCTTGCTGCTGCTTGTTCCAAACTATGCAGAAGTGTTTCGGCTTGGTCAGGTGTATTTGCCAGTATCGCTATGTCATCGGTGTAGTCGGCATCGGTAATTGTTGTTGCGGGGTATCTTCTGCTTCTTTTCTTCATCAGTTCGAAGCCATTCTCTTTGATTTTGTCAATCGATGTTCTAAGTACGTAGTCTAGACAAATGATAAAGAGGTATGGGGCCAGCGTGTCCCCTTGTAGTACTCCTGCTACAATGTCAAAGTATTCTGTGTCTCCATCCGGTGATCGTACTTTTACTTTAGTGTTTCTATAGAGAATCGTTATTGCCACTACGGTTTCTTTAGGTATGCCGTACGCTAGTAGGATTTGTTCCATCTTTCCTCTGTGAATGGAGTCGAAAGCCTTGGTAAAGTCGACAAATATTAATGTCGCTTGTAGGTTCTTTGCCCGTACACCTTCAAGGATTCTGCGGATGGTTAATATTTGTGAGGTCGTGGATCTATTTCTTCGGAAGCCATTTTGGTTTTTTCTAAGTATGTTGTCGATTTTGGGTTCTATTTGGTTTCGTAGTAGGGCATTGTAGATTTTGGCAGCTATGGATGTAAGTGTTATGCCTCGGTAGTTTTTGGCTAATCCGAGGTCCCCCTTTTTAGGGAAGGGGAGTATGCATCCCTTCATCCATCTATCTATCGGATTTTGATTGTATACTGCGTTGCAGTGTTGGAGCAGTATGTCATCGAATTGTCTGGTCTTCCATACTTCCGGGGGAATTTCGTCCAGCCCTGCAGCTTTCCTGTTTTTAATTTTTCTGAGAACCGAGTCGAGTTCTTCTTGTGTGAACGGTCCTAGTTTAATGTCAAATTGTTTGCTAATTATTCTGGTGATTGGTTCATGTGTTATTTTTGCTGGGTTTCCAAGTAAGTTTTCGAAGTGCTGTTTCCACAGTTTTATTCTTTCTTGTTGGTTTGCTGCTTTAAGTTTTGCTTTGGCTGTGTTCTTTCTTCTGCTCACTTCGTTTATTGTTTGCTTGCTTGCTTGCTTGCTTGCCAGGCTATTCTAGATTGTCTATCTAAAGTTTTGCTTTGGCTGTGTTCTTTCTTCTGCTTCTGCTCACAGACAACAACTATTGTCGGTTATTTAATGGTAAATCCTGTTTGTACATACATATCAAATATATATGATTTGAAAACGAATAATTTGTTCATAACATTATTTTCAAATGAACCTGAGCTCATTTGTTTGCACACTGTTAATTGGTTTCAAGTATTGCTTATTAGCACTAGTAAATCTATTCAACATAATTGGTTTCAAGAATTGCTATCTAAGATTAGTTGTTTTATTTGCTCACTGTTAAATGGTTTCAAGTATTGCTATTTAACACTAGTAATTCTATTCAATATAATTGGTTTCAAGTATTGCTATCTAAAATTTGTAGTTTTATTTGCGCACTGTTAAATAGTTTCAAATATTGCTATCTAGCACTAGTAATTCTATTCAACATAATTGGTTTCAAGTATTGCTATCTAAAATTTGTTGTTTTATTTGCACACTGTTAAATGGTTTTAAATATTGCCATCTAGCACTAGTAATTCTATTTAACATAATTGGTTTCAAGTTTAGTAAATGATTAAACAGTTGATTGACTGATGGGACTCTACAACAACCACTCCAGGTCAGAGTGAATCAGGAGGTAATGGCAGGGAAGAGGTACTCCACTTTTTCCAAAGCTCCAGGACTGGAGCCTACAATCCGATTAGTGTCATAACCAGAACACTCATTGGTGGGAGGGGATTGGTCTTACCTCTCTGCAAAGATGTAGTCAGCATATTCTGTACTTCTAGCCAACTCAGCTGGTGAGATTTTTCTTTGGTTGCCAACTTATGAAATTATATATTTTTCATTTTATACAGTGCTATATTTTTTAATATCAAAAAACAAATCTTTAATATTTCCATAGAAGTATTTTTTTCTTTAACAAGCCCTTTAACAAGTGTTACATAATGAATAGGTTGGCAATTCATTTTATAAAGTAAGGGTTAAATTCAAAATATTTGATCGCAAAAGTTAACTGGTAATTTGTTTGGAAAAGAATCATAGAAAATAACTCGTGATATAACAGACAAGACTTAACCCCTGGTTGACCTTTTTAGCAGTTCTCTGATTGGTTGGTTCAGGTGTGAAAATGAGTCAGTTATATAGAGTTGATGAGAATAGTCCTGGTGCCATAATGAACAGACACCTAAAATGGCTATTTCTCCAGCTGGGCGGTTGACGTGGGAATTTTGGTGAATAAAGACATCAAGAATCAAGCAAAGTCTTTGTGTTCATTTATCAGAACAGAAGTAGACACAGAAATCAAGATAAACCAAAAACCACCTGAAGAAGTCCTAGATTGAAGACCAGATATTCTGGCCCAATAGATAAGTATTATAAAAAAAAAAAGGTTTATGCAACACAAGGGGTATTAAGATATAGGTAAATTATCTTAATACATCATCAT
Organism: Sepioteuthis lessoniana; assembly: GCA_963585895.1. NCBI lineage: Eukaryota > Metazoa > Mollusca > Cephalopoda > Myopsida > Loliginidae > Sepioteuthis > Sepioteuthis lessoniana. The sequence goes on along the minus strand of CAUZXS010003207.1, from coordinate 238,100 downwards.
CATCATGTCGTGCCACCAGCACAGTTATCCCTGACCCTCTCTCGCCACTTCTCCCTATCATTCATCGCCTCTGGCAGGTCTTCAGGGCTACATCGTATCCTCACATAGCTGCTGTATGTATGTTCGTGCTGGTCGTTCTGCTTTTGCCCGGCCATATGTGGGGGTCCATAGGAGTACATCACTTATGAGCTCGTCCCTGTTTCTCCAGCAGTGTCTTGCATGTTTGGTTAATCTAACTTGGATAGTCTTTGTGATGAGAGGCAGGTGGCTGTATAGTTGGTGCCTTGTGGGGTGTTGCCACCAGGAATTGTTCAATATTGCTCGCAGCATTCTTGTGTAATTGCCATCTAGGTTCTTCTTCAGCCGTTTAGTTAGCGTCCAAGTAGTGCAACCATACAGCAGTATCGACACGACCGCTGCCTGGAAGAAGCTGCATTGCATTTTATCAGTCAGGTCCGATTTCCATATGATCGACAGCCTATCAATAGCTCTCCATGTCTTCGTTAGCTGCGTGTCGATGTCTTTTTCGGTTGATGAGACACTGCTTCCTAGGTAGGTGAATTTGTCTACTAGTTTTAGAGAGGTTCCGTCTAGTGCAGAGATGTCGCCTGTTTGATTATAGTACATATATTCTGTTTTGTGTGCATTGACAGGGAGGCCAATGTCTGCAGCGGCTCGTTCCAAACTATGCAGTAGTGTTTCAGATTGGTTGGGTGTATTTGCCAGTATCGCTATGTCATCAGCGTAGTCGGCATCGGTAATTGTTTTTGCGGGGTACATTCTGCTTCTTTTCTTTATCAGCTCGAAGCCGTTTTCTCTGATTTTATCAATCAATGTTCTACACATGTAATCTAGACAGATGATAAAGAGGTATGGAGCTAGTGTATCCCCTTGTAGTACTCCTGCTACAATGTCGAAGTATTCTGTGTCTCCATCTGGTGAACGTACTTTCACTTTCGTGTTTCTATAGAGAATTGTTATTGCTGCTACGGTTTTTTTTGGTAGGCAGTATGCTAGTAGGAATTGTTCCATCTTTCCTCTGTGGATGGAATCGAAGGCTTTGGTAAAGTTGACAAATAGTAATGTCGCTTGTAGGTTTTTTGCCCGCACGCCTTCAAGGATTCTTCGGATGGTCAATATTTGTGAGGTTTTGGATCTATTTCTTCAGAAGCCATTTTGGTTTTTCCTAAGGATGTTGTCAATTTTGGGTTCTATGCGGTTTTGTAGTAGGGCATTGTAAATTTTGACTGCTATGGATGTAAGTGTTATGCCTCGGTAGTTGTTGGCTAATCCAAGGTCACTCTTTTTAGGGAAGGGGAGGATGCATCCCTTCATCAATCTATCTATCGGATTTTGATTATAGACTGCGTTGCAGTGTCGGAGAAGTATGTCGTCGAATTGCCTAGTCTTCCATACTTCTGGAGGAATCTCATCCAGCCCTGCAGCTTTCCTATTTTTAATTTTTCTAAGAACTGAGTTGAGTTCTTCTTGAGTGAATGGTCCGAGTTTAATGTCCTTTAAAAATCTTAATACATACTTATATATATATATATAATCTGAGGAAAATAGTCTAAGGATTAGACAATTAAGTAATAATCCAAGGGGTAGAAATATCCAGTTGAGTGCTCATTGTCAATGGCTATCAACTGTATAATTAATTTCGGATTAAAGATACATCAAAACTCTTGTGTACAGCAGAAATATCTTTTTTAAATTAAAAGAAAAAAATTCAATTTTGTGTTTACAACTATATTTCTTTTCTTCCTCTGAAGAGGGTCATTTTATAGACCCGAAATAAATCTATAATGAAACTGCAAAATTTAATTTTTTTTCTTTCAATTTTATACATATATATATATATATATATATGAAAAAATTAAGTGGAAAAGTGGATAAACCAAAACATTGACAACAGATTTAACAATGATATTTTGTCTTTATTTTAGAAAAACTTCATCAGAAGTCTTTTGATGAAAGGTTTCTAAAATAAAGATGAAATATCATTGTTCAATCCATTTTCAGTATTTTGCTTGATCCACTTTTCCACTTATTTTTCTCATATGTCAGATTTACTAAAACCTACCATTTCTCCATTTATTTATTTTTATTGTTTATTTATCTATTTCCTCCAATGCTGAAATTTAGAAAAAGACCCGTCATTCTGATGAAGTTTTTTTTAAATAAAGACGAAATATCATTACTAAATCCATTACCAGTGTTTTGGTTTATGCATTTTTCCAATTATTTTTCTCATCTTGTCAGATTTACCTAACTCTACCATTTCTTCATATATATAAATTTTTTTTTTCTTAAATATCTAAGAGGAATAACTCAGTAAATGTACAGCTCTTTTATTGATATTTACCAACCCCTCCGCTCGAGCAGGATATGACACAAGGTCAATTTTTAAGTGGAGTTTAGCAGGTTTGAATTCAGAGTTTTCCTTCTCCTAGACCAGTTGCCTCACCAAGGCTGAAGAACCTAGTCTGCCCTACTATTTACCCATAGCTAGAGGGAGAATAATTGAATTCATACCTTTCCCAAAGGTATTAGTGCAGCTCTTTTATTAAATGGCAAATAAGCCTCACTTTTCACTTTGATTGATCTGCATCTCATTCCAACCAACTTAATTTAGTTGTTAATGATTTTCATTGATCTTCTTTTGATCTCTGATTTTTTTTTTCAAATGAATAAATTTTGATCAGATTTTAATGATTTTTAAAACCTTATTTTTAACTTTGCAAAAATCTTTTCTCTACTCGAATCTATTTTTTTATCAACTGAGATAAACTTTAACAAGCTCTCAGTTATGATTAAGCAAATGGTCACATCGATACTGCTATATGGATGCACTACATGGACGCTAACAAAACGGCTGGAGAAGAAACTAGATGGCAATTACACAAGAATGCTGCGTGCAATCCTCAACAAGTCCTGGCAGCAACACCCCACAAGACACCAACTGTACGGCCACCTGCCCCCTATCACGAAAACTATTCAAGTTAGACGAACCAGACATGCAGGACACTGCTGGAGAAGCAGAGATGAACTCATAAGAGATGTACTCTTATGGATCCCCACAGATGGCCGCGCAAAAGCAGGACGACCAGCACGAACGTACATTCAGCAGCTATGTGAGGATACAGGTTGTTGTCCTGAAGACCTACCTAGGGCGATGAACGATAGGGAGGAGTGGCGAGAGAGGGTCAAGGATATCCGTGCTGCCAGCACGATATGATGATGATGATGATGAAATATAAATAAGTTAGTTGAATAGATTTTTGGGCCGAAAGAACTTTAGCCAAATCCTCATCATCAAGGTGTGCTGACAACATGCATTCTCCTGACTCTCTCTTGTCATCCATCCCTATTAGTCATTGCTCTTGCCAAGTCCTCAGACGGCATCTAGTGTCTGCACAGAGCTGATGAATGTAAATTTTTCCTGGCCAGCCAACTTCATGTATTGGAGGAGTCCTTAGGAAAACATTGCTTATGAGTTTGTCCTTCTCCAGCAGTGTCCTGCATGTCCTGCTCATTTTACTTGTATGATTTGTGAGATGGGAGGTAAGTGGCCGTTTTCTTGGGACTGCTACTAGAATTTGTTCAAAACAGCACATAACATTTTTGTGTAGTTTCCATCTTGTTTTTTCTCCAATCATTTTGTTAAAGTCCAAGTAGTGTGACCATACAGTAGTAGTGACACAGCCATAGCTTGGAAGAATATCAAATTAAATATACAGCTGTTACATTGAATGGCATATAGGCTTTTCTTCACCCATCCTTCAATGGCTCAAGAATCTCTCTCAAGTCTTATAAGTTAAGTATCTGGTTGATTAATGTTAACTGAAATCAGTACTTTTACTTAGATTCCATATTTAGGGTCTTACCTATCACCAAATATAGTGGTTACATAAGGCAATTGAAGTTGTTTTATGGAATTGATGGGTAGTTTGATTAATCTTTTTTTAATATTTAGATTATTGCAAGTTGATCAAATATGTGAGATTTTTCTTTGGTTTTCAACTTATAGAATTATATATCTTTTAACATTATATAAAGCTATATTTATGACAATTAAAGAATATAGGTCATAAATAATTGTTTTTTTTTTTTGATTTATAAATTTTATTTTATTTCCCTTTTTTCACTGATTTGTGATGATATATTCTTATTAGTGAAGTTAAAGAATAATTAATTTTTATGATGGTTGTTACTTAATTAAGAAGTGGAAAATATTAAATGTTTCTCTTTCTTTTTTTTTCTCAGATTGATGGCTCCACTTTGAAAACTTTGTGCCAACAACATGGGCCTCTACAATTTCCCTGATTCTCAACCATGTTTTGGGAGTTCCCAAGGCACAATGGTTTACATGTTGGACAGCAACATTTTAGTGAATTTGAACTCTAGTCATGCTATTAGATTTACTTTTGGACTAATATCTTTGGGAAAGGTATGAACTCCCTTATCCACCCCCTGCTTCTACAATGATGGCTTTGGCATGAAATCACCCACAAAGGTCCATATGCTATTAAAAGAGTCTGAAAGAAACCTAATCAAACATAGAGAGGCTTTTGTTCAGTATTCTTCAAAAGATGAATCCTTAAAAGCTCAAAAAGCCCTGAATACCTGTGTGGTTGGTAATACTACCATTCTAGCTGAGTTTGTCTCTGAATGTGAGGCCACTCAACTGGTTGAGCAGAGTTCAACAACAATGGCTACACCCACTTCCACTAGTCAATGGTCACAATCCTCTCAGATTACCAACCCATACCTTGACATGCGAATATAAATGCAGGGATAAGGAGGCTTGTATGTTATCAAATATGATAAAGAGGAAATTCTTCAACTGGAAGGACCTTTCCTATGAGCTCTAATGGAAGCTATCTTCCAAGCAGAGCAGCATCCACCGATTCCACCAGTTTCAGGAATAGAATATTCTCAAGAGATATTCAAGAAGCTTAATATTGAATTCTGCAGGAGTTGATGTTTATGAATATTCATTAAACTTTGATACCCAGAATTTTAAAAAGAATGTAAATGAAAATGCATTTTTAAACACATTTGAAATTTCTTTTTTTTTTTGTGACTTAGTTTGCTGAGCCAATCATATTTTTCCTGAGCAAATGAAGATTAATATAAAAGACCCTTATCTGAGCAGTCAGTTGTATACTTGTAAAATCAGCCGTACCCATATTGAAGTATAAAACAACATGTTGGTTCACAATTTTTGAAACAAAATATATCTTAGAGAATGAAAAATATCTGGGAAAACATTTCAGTACCCGGATTTTATTATTTCAGCTGACTACCAAGTAAAACTAATTCAGAACATCAAGAGAGTGTAGAGTACTCTTTCATTGCTATTACTCCCAGCTCCACTCAGACCCAGAGTTGTAGTATTTGTTTAGGTTCTATCTATGGATAAAATAGATCTGTTTAAATATGAATCCTTTTCAATAGGAATACTTGAAGCATAACCAAATTATCTTTTATCAAGAATAGTTACTTGAAGTTATAATTGATTACTAAGGACAACTGGGCCATTGGTCTAATGAGTAGAGTGTTCGCTAATGGTCTGGGAGACTGGAGTTCAATCCCAGGTTGAGTCATACCAAAGGCACAAAAAAAAATTGTACTTGATGCCGCCTTGCTTAACACTCAGCATTATAAAGTATGGATCAAGGGTAAAGTGGAGCACTCCAGAGAAAGCAGTGCCCTTCCTTACACCTCACTGTAGTAGCTATTAAAAAGGGAGTCTTTGGGTCACCCTTGACCCAAAGGTAGCCAACTTACTAAAGACAATTATTATTAGTTACTTGAAACCATATAAATGTGTGCAATTAAATCACTATTATTTAATAGAAATGATTACTTGAAACCATAAAATTATTATCAGACAGGAATAATTGAAATCCTATAAATGTTGTTGCATACCGGCTGAAGGAAGAGACAATAACACATATAAAAATATAATCTCTCTCGTCTATTACAAAAGGTGGCAAAATTGGTTGAGTGAGAGAGGGAGAGTCGGAATTGCTAAGATTTACACCAGATTGAGATACATCTTCAGTGAGCATTATTTCTTTGTTCTGCTTCCATGAGGCTGGTACAAGGCTGACTTAAAACATTGTATCATCTTCATTTCTTCTTTGTGCTTCTTTCACGAGACTGGCACAAAGCCGACTTAAAACATTTAATCATGTTTATTTCTTCTTTGTTCTGGGATCATGCTTGCTTTTGACATTAATGAGTCTTGTACATTTTCTACCTCTCAACTAGGGGCCATCTGACCCTTACTGGGCCGGCACCCAGGGCGGTGTGATATCTGGTCTCTCAGCTCTTACTGCTTACTAATAACTTTCCTGACTGCTGTCTGCTTGCTTGGCATTGAAAACTTTGTTGTTATATATTTTTTGGATGCCTATGCACTCTTCCAACATAACTCATGTGGTTTTTTCTGGTGTCCCTTGTTTACCTTAATAGACAGGTGCACGTCCTGTTTTGAAATCCACAAACTAACCAGCTATCAAAGGTCAATAGGTAACAGTGTGTGCAAATTATTTGTATTAGATAGGAATACTATATATCATATCAGGGGGAATAAATCAAGCGAATAGCTAAAGAAATCCTGAAAACAAATATAACTTTATATCACCATCTTGAATGATTCGAATTCCAGATTTCCCAAAAATCTTAAGGGAATAAACAATAAGGGTTCTGTTTTTAAGAAATGGTTGTTGCTGCTCTTGATTTGTTTAATATGTACCCAGCTTTTTTGTTTGCTTCTCATTAAAATCAAAATTAAAATGTTCACAATCTCTTGTAATCAATCACCTTATATAACATTCTATTTATCATTTTTTCACTTATGATTGATATTTGGATTGGTCGCTTAGTTTCTTTGCTTAATGGCATATCAAACTTCTTCAGTTATTTAATGCCAAAGCCATCCTTCTAGAAGAACTGTATGTAAAGTTGGCGACCTTAGTCGAGGGTGACCCGAAGGCTCCCTTTTCAATAGCTACTACACCAATGTGTAGGGGAGGGTGCTACTCGTTTCCCAGGATTGCTAAACTTTACCCTTGATCCTCAACTTTTTGTTCTGAGTGCTAAGCAAGGCAGCATCAAGTACCATTTCTGGAGTCTTTGGTATGACTTGACCTGGGATTGAACCCCGATCTCCTGGACCACTAGTGAACACTTTACTCATTTGGCCAATAGTAGTTGTACTATTTAACCTCTAGCTGGGGATAAAGAAGTTCATATATTTCCAAAAAGTATTAGTCTGAAAGGGACTAGAGTTTGAACTGACTTCTTATGATTTCAAAGTCTAGCTCATTAGCCACTTCACCACAGAGACTTCCATCTTGATAATTGCTGCTATTATACGCAGTCCAGAACATTACTCATATGGACTCCTCCCCTTTGATATTTAGCCTAGTAAATTAAGTACACAATCACAAATGCTGGGTATTTAGGATAATACTCACTTCAGTATTTGTTTGTTCATTTGTTGCTTTTTAATGGCATATCAACCTTCTTGGTTTATTTAATGCCAAATCCCTCCTTCTAGAAGAACAGTATTGGTACTATTTAACCCATACCTGAGAGGATAAGGAGGTTCATACCTTTTCCAAGGGTATTTTTCCAAAAGTGAATGTAATAGTGCAACTGGAGTTTGAACTTACTATGATTCTGCAGTCCAGCACTTTAACCATTACACGATAAGGACGTCCCCTTCACTTCAATAGAAACTTTATCAGAAAGAGACAATAAACTTATTTACATTTACAAAGCTTGGAATACTCTCCCAAGTTGAAGGAGGGAAAAGGGCACCCATTGAGGACCATAATGATTTTTATCTATAATAATCTGCTAGACTAGCTAGCTTCTCTACAGGAGGCACACCTAGTGTTGTGGTTATCATCATAGGAAATACTTTTTTTCCAAATTTTGCAGAGGAAAATATAAAAGTCATATTAAATCAAAGTGAAAGTCAGCAGAAAGTGTTGATCTAAATCGAAGAGGAGTTGAAAAAATGAGATCCATAAAAAGGCTCCATCCACTAAAAAAGATCTGCCATTTGGGAAAATTGGAACCACGTTGATAAAGAAAATTGTTTTGAATTAGCGAAATCCTTTCCTGAAAGAAGTAAGATTGACACAAAAGCTTATGGAAGGTAAACTAAATATCAATATTAATTTTTTTGTCAGTGAATTTCCAAATGATTTCTGCAACATTCATTTATTCCATAATGTTTTCCTCTACATACGTAGTGCCAGGCACCTCTGGTGGTGTAATGGTTAGCAAACTAGACTAGCAAACCTACACGAGTGAGTTCGAGTCTCATTGGGTGCCCCATTCATTTGGCCTTGTGCTACATCGAAGCAAAGAGCTTCGTAAATTACTACATACGTAGTGCCTTCAATAAGTTTCCAGATTTTTGTATGAGCATTTAAAATTGTCATAGACTCTTGAAAATTCACTATGTTATTGCTAAACATCTTATCAGATGACTGCCCAATTTTTATGATTTCAGGTTCAAATGAACAGCTACAGCAGCAATTGGAATACACCCTACTAAAGCCTGATTGTCACAGCTAGTGAATTTCAAAAATGCAATCTGGATGTGAGGACACTTTAGAAGAACAATATACAATAAAATTCTATTTTAAACTTGGAAAAAATGCCACAGAAATGTATGGAATGCTTCAGACTGCTTTTGGAGCATCTTGCATGAATTGAGCATCAGTTTTTGAGTGGCATAAGAGATTCAAGGAAGCCAGAGAGTCTGTGAGGGATGATGAGAGGTGTGGGATGAGGAAGGAAGTCAATACACCAGAGTTGATGGGCCAAAGGGTTAGGTTTAGGGTTACTATGTTGAGATTTTAAGGGAGTTCAGGAAGAGATTCCATTGGAAGAGGCAAGCACTCTTCAAATCGGGCCAGTGGCATTTCTACCAGGACAATGCACCAGTCTACAAATCCATTCTTGTCACAGACTATTTGAGCAAGATGGGCACCAAGACAGCTCCTCACTGTCCCTATAGTACAGACCTTGCTCCCTGTGACTTTTGGTTATTCCCTAAGCTCAGAGGCTGTCGTTATAAGACAATTGAGGAGATGAAAGAGGCTGTGACGAAGGTCATTGATGTGCTCACACAAGAGGAATTCCATGGGGCCTTCCTGAAGTTGTTGGAACAGTACAGCAAGTGCATTGCAGCCGGAGGAGATTACTTTGAAGGGGACTAGAGTTTCATGCATGTACTATCAATAAAAGTGCCCATACAAAAAAATTCTGGAAACTTATTTAATGATCCTTGTACCTAGGAAAAAAATATTCCATTAATTTAAATAATTTGATCCATTTCTCATTAGCATAATGGTTAGAGTGTTCACCAATAGTCTAGGCAACTGGGGTTTAATGTGTGAATATATATATATATATATATATATATATATATATATATATATATGATGGAAAATAACATATCATTTAATCTAATTTTAATTCAATTTTTTTATTTATTCAAGATTAAACGTACAGGTAATTTAGTTGGATTATAGTAAATGAACGCATATACAGATTAATATGTGATCAGGTTACAAAACATGGAATCTGTCAATATCACATTGAACCTCAGATTAATATATACTGTATATTTTCCCTGGCTGTATGCTACTTACAATGAACTAGCCATCTGCGACTTTGCTACAGACTACCTGGATGCCACTTTACCATGAATTATGTGTGCTAAGTGACTTATGAAAAAGTGTTTGGTTGGTTTGGTGGGTTTTATGGCATATCAACTTTTGTAGGTTATTTAACGCCAAATCCATTTTCATATAAATAATCTGTTCTATTTAAAACGATTCAGTTTAGCATAAGTACAGTTTAATTGTCAAAAACATTTCCATTTCAAACTATTCAAGCAGTTATATGTAATAATTCATTTAAGTATAAATACAGTTTTAATGTCAAAAAACAGTTCTATTTGAAATAATTCAGTTAAGCATAAGCACACAGTTTAAATGTAAGTATGGTTTAATTGTCAAAAACATTTCTATTTCAAGCTATTCAGTTTACTCAAACAATTGATTTTAGCATAAGTATGCTGTTAGTCCTATTTAACCCATAGAGAGGGCCCTGTCAGGTGCTACCACTCCGGGCCAGAGTGGACTTGGGAGTGATGGCAATGAAGGGGTACTCTGCATTCCCCAAAGCTCCAGCACTGCTGGAACCTCACCATCAGATTGTTTAGTGTCATATCCAGGACACTCATTGTGGGGGGGGGGGGTCTTACCCTTCTGCAGAGGTGCAGTCAGTGTATTCTACAGCCCCAGTTGATTGGGCAAATGAAAAAGTGTGGAAAACAAGAATACAACAATTCTTAAGGGACTTTCACTTTTGGATTTGTTTTTTTGTTTTTTTGGACTGCTAATCAGAATAAAAATCAGTACACCGATTGGAGGATTCTTTAAAATGTATTTTGAGAATAATGAAGTCAAACTTCTTGGTACTGCATTCACTGGGGCTGTAAATTATTTGTATTTAATAGGAATACTTGATGCCACATAACTGTGAATTATTTGTATTAAGAATAGCTATAATTGTGTACTAAGGATTATTATTAGTTACTTGAAACCCTATAACTGTGTGCAAACAAATATATATTATTAAATAGTTATAATTACTTAAAACCATGTAACTATATAATTTATTAGTATTAGATAGTGTTGTAGAGAAGAGATGATATCTCTCTGTATAGAATGGACAATTCTTATTGAATATGAGCATTGATAATGTTGGCTGGTGGTCTGTATTCCTATCAAGACTTGCTCGCAATATACCTCAGTTGGCACATCCTTGTAAGTCATGTAAAATAAACCCTTATCATTGTAAGTTACGATTCATTATTCCAATAACCTACCCCAGTAACCTTACGATAGATAGGAATACTTGAAAGCATACAACTGCATGCAAAATTATTTGTATTTGATAAGAATACTTGATATTATATAACTACGTGCAAAAAATTCTTAAGAAACATCTATACAAAAAAGAGTAAATGTACCATAAATACGAATACCTCTAGGCATAGAATAACCCTAGATGGGTTGACATGCAATAAAAATCAATCAATAAATCAATCACTCAATCAATCAAATGGCCAGCATAATATGTTTGTCTGTTTGCAATTTTTTTCTTGGTTTATTGCAGTTACTATCCTCTTTGTAGAGACACTCCTGTTTTTTTTTTGTTGTTTTTTGTATCTCTTTTAACAAACAAACCACCTGTTGTTATTTTATGTTCAATCAGATGACAAAAGTTGAATAGAGTTAAGTAACAGTTGCTTTGAGGTCAGCATTTATGTCCAAGCTGATTTCTCTTTTCAGCTTTGTTTTATAGATAATAAATTCAAGGGCAAAGAACCCTTTCATGCTTAAAGGACAAATTTCTATTTATTGTCTCTGTATGAAATTTTAGTATCCTTACAACATTTAACCTATTTAAAATTTTTAAACTTTTAAACAAGATTTAACCAATTCTATTTTTGTGCTTGCCTGTTGTTGTTGTTGGTGGTGACCTTAGTTGAGAAATCTTAAGGGAATAAACAGTAAGGGTTCTATTTTTAAGAAATGATTGTTGCTGCTCTTGATTTCCTAAATATGTACTCAGCTTTTTTGTTTGTTCTTCATTAAAATTAAAATTAAAATATTCACAATTTCTTGTAATCACCTTATAGGAGAGTGTAGAGTAGTCTTTCATTGCTATTACTCCCAGCTCCACTCAGACCCGGAAGTGTAGTACTTGTTTAGGTTCTATGGATAAAATAGATCTGTTTAAATATCATTCTTTTTCAATAGGAATACTTGAAGCATGAATAAATTATTCTTTTATTAATTATATTAATCATTTATTTCACTTATGATTTGGATTCGTTGGTTAGTTTCTTTGCTTAATGGCATATCAAACTTCTTCAGTTATTTAATGCCAAAGCCATCCTTCTAGAAGAACTGTATGTAAAGTTGGTGACCTTAGTTGAGGGTGACCCGAAGGTTCCCTTTTCAATAGCTACTACACTGACGTGTAGGGGTGGGTGCTACTCCTTTCTCTGGATTGCTCCACTTTACCCTTGATCCTAACCTTATAATGCTGAATGCTAAGCAAGGCAGCATCAAGTACCATTTTTTTAGTCTTTGGTATGACTCGACCTGGGATTGAACCCCAGTCTCCCAGATTATTGGTGAACACTCTACTCATTAGGCCAATGGGCCAGTTTTGTATGTAACTATCATAAATATTGATCAACATTTTATAAAGTCATCATCATCAAGTTATGCTGCTTGCACAGATTTCCCTGACTCTCTCTCATCATTTGTCCCTATCATCCATCACTTTGAACTGGTCCTCTAGACTACATCCTATGTCTGAGTAGAGATGTTGTATGTAAGTTCTTGTTGGTTGGCCAAAACTGGCATGTCCGTATGAAAGGGTCTGTTAGAAAATATCGCTTATGAATTAATCCTTGCTTCTCTAGCAGTGTCCTGCATGCTTTGTTGGTCTTATTTGGATGATTTTAAGGATAGGAGGTAGGTGGCTGTACAACTGCTGTTTTGTGGGATATTGCTTCCAGGATTTGTTCAATATAGCTTAAAGCATTCTTATGCAGTTCCCATCTAGCTTTTTCTCTATATGTTTTGTCAGTGTCCATGTGGTGCATCCAAACAGTAGTATTGACACAACATCTGCTAACAAGAAATTGTGTTTTAAAAAGTAAATCACCTTATTTTACTTGTTGTACGAATACTTTTGGGTATTGTTTTTATCAAGAATATAAGTTGTCATCATGAGGTGTTTGAAATCAAACAATTTGGATGTTATACAGGACGATATTAAATTCTAAAATTAATGTCTTCACATGAACTTGGGTCATCATGAATAAATGCCTTTATATATATATATATATATATATATATATATATATATGCTGGTCCATTGCCGTAGTAGGTAGAGAGTTGGCTGATGGTCCAAGCGACTGAGGTTCAATCCCACACTGAGACGTCCCAAAGACTCAAAAAATAGTACTTGATGCTCCCTTGCATTATAAGGTATTGATCGAGGATAAGTGGAACAATCCTGGGAAAGAAGTTACACACTCCCTCAGATTGCCCTTGACTATGGTCGGCTAACTTACTTAACTTATATATATATATATTTCTCAATAAACGGGAGGTTTTGTCTCGATTCTTTGAAAAATCCTACATTTTCTAATATTTTTCCACGTGCCAAACACGTTCTGATGACTTTTGAATTTTGAACGCTATGCGCATGTTTATCTATCTTTTTGTTGTATATTTCTCATTTGCTCCTGTCATCTCAGCAATCACCCATCGAAATGTGAACTATTTCATATCCAAGTCCTGATGATGGTTATTAAAACCGAAACATTAACGTCGACTTTACATATATATATATATATATATATATATAAGGGTCATTTAATAAATAAAGGTGAATTTTTCAATATAACAACTCACATTTCATTCAGAAAAAAATTTGCACCATTTTTCAATATAATTTCCATTCTTTGTAACACATTTTTCTCATTGAAATATACCAGCTCATTGGTCTAGTGGGAAGTGTTCGCAGATGGCCCAAGAAACCTGGGTTTAATCCTAGGTTGCGTCATACCAAAGACTTTAAAAATGGTACTTGATACCTTCTTACTTAATACTCAGCCATATAAGGTACATATCAAGGGTAAAGTGGAGCAATCCAGGGAAAGGAGTAGTGCCCTTTCCTACACCTCGGTGTAATAGCTATTGAAAAGGGAGCCTTCTGGTCATCCCCGACTCCGGTCGCCAACTTTACTCTTTACTTTTATAAGCTCATCTAAAGAGTGACAAGAATCTGCAACTGGTTAGTCATGGCTTGTCACCACCACTTCAACTTTTTAATATCTTCTTTTATGAAATTTTCCCACTTAATTCAAAAGCATCAGGCTCCCCAAAATGTGTCCCACTCGAAAATAAATGCATTTGTTATTAGTTGATACGATTTACTGGAAGAGGACAACTAGAAGGAGGAGGAGGAGGATGATGAGATGAAGAAGAAGAAGGAGTAGAAGAAGGAGGGGAGAAAGAAGAGGAGGCACTTGTTATATAACTGTTATTATCATTCTGCCTCTCTCTCACTATTTTCTGCCACTTTAAGCTGATTCTTTTTTTTTTTCAATATAGAAGAAATGGCCCAATTTTTCATCATGTGCTTTTTCAACAATGCATCCAAGATAGCTGCCAGATCCTTAAAAATTCTCATTATTCATTTACTAAGCCTAGATGAGGTGTGTCAATCATTTTTAATAGTATTAGGTGTGCTTGATAACAAATTAAAAAATGTCAGCATCTGACTACCAGAAAGATATGATTTTAAAGACGGCACCCAAGATGGTTGCCATTCAAATCCTTAAAAATGCTCACTTGTTCATTAATCATCCTAAACAAGATGATTTGTATAGGAATTTGAAGCATCAAATGTGTTTTAATAATATGATAAAAGGCTGCTACAGTCTGACCACTGGAAAAGTTTAATTTTTTAAGATGGCATTGAAGACATATTTTTGATGAGTTAGTTTAAACGCTTTCAAAAATGTTAAGCTAATTTGTTCAGAATAGTTCACCTATATACCAAAGAATAATATATCAAAAGTCTCCAAAAATGAATGAATCATGGTAGGTTGGTTAGTTTCATTTGCATGCCACTTTTGGTTATTTAGTGCCAAAGTAATTTTTTTTTTGTTTTGCAAAAAATTATATAGTTTCAACTAACTAATTATAATACTTTTTAACCAATTATAACTTCAAAAAACTATTCTCAGTAGATGGTTTGGTTTCTTTGTTTAATGGCATATCAACTCTTTTTAGGTTATTTAATGCCAAAGCCATTCTCCTAGAAGAACAGTAGTGGTACTATTTAACCCATAGCTGGGAGGATAAGGGGGTTCATACCTTTCCCATGGGTATTTGCCTGAAAGTGAACGTAATAGCACGACTGGAGTACGAACTTGCGTACTACGATTCCGCAGTCCATTGCTTTAACCATTGCACCACGAGGACACCCCCCCATTCTCAATAGAGTTAATTCCCATACAGTTATATGTATTCCAATCTAATACTAATAATTTTCTTATAGACTGATTTCAGCCTTAGATGAGACTGGAAGCAACACACCATGAAACAACAGATGTACAGTCACTTACCTCCCATCTCAAAAACTAAATATATATATGAGACACTGCTGGAGAAGAAAGAACAAACTCATTAGTAATATTCTTCTATAGACCCTTATACATGAACATGTCAGTCTTGATTGACCTTTAGGAACTCATTAACATCAGCCCTGTGCCAACACAGGAGGTAACCTGGAAGACCTGCCAAGAGCAATGGATATTAGGATTTGGGTTTGGTTTGCTTTTATGGCATATCAACCATTGTAGGTTATTTAATGCCAAATTCAGTTTATTCATGTAAATTAGATATATATGATTTGTAAACATAAGTCAACAAAGTTAAACAGTTCCAAGTATTGCTATATATCACTAACATCAGTCAGTTGTTTACTCACAGTTAAATAGTCAAACATTTCTATTTCAAACAATTCAGTTTAGCATAAATCAACAAAGCAAAATGGTTTCAAGTATAGCTATCTATCACTAATAATTCAATTAAACATCAGTCATTTGTTTATACACAGTTAAATGATCAATCGGTCATTTGTTTGCATTCAGTTTAAATGTCAAACAGTTCTATTTGGCCCATAGATAGGACCCTATCAACTGCTACCACACAATCACAATCATATAATTTCAGACATTTCAAGCAATCATATAGTTTCAAGTAAGAAATTATAATAAGTAAAGTTGGCGACCTTAGTCGAGGGTAAACCAAAGGCTCCCTTTTCAATAGCTACTACACCAAGGTATACTAACTTCCTCGACACTTTCCTGAAATCTTGCAAGAACATATATTTGTATCATAGATGATTATAATCTGCCTATACTATATATTTTACCATTGATAAATTTAATAAAAGAAAATTATTTTATACTTAAAAAACCAGGAAGCAGATGATAACCTTATAACAGATGCAAACTACACAGATGATCTATTGCTTCTTGCAAATATACCTGCATAGCCTGGAGCAAGTAGCTGGAGGCATTGGCCTTTATAAAAGAAAATTGTTTTATACTAAGAAAAACAAGAGGCAGATGATAACCCTATAACAGATGCAAACTACACAGATGATCTAGTTCCCGTGGTGTAATGGTTATCGTCGTAGGAAATGGACACGGTGACATGAGTTCGAACCCTGGACGAGACTGATTGCATTTCACATAGCACTAATGCCCTTGGGAAAGGTATGAATTCAATTATTCTCCCTCCAGCTATGCGTAAATAGTAGGACAGACTAGGTTCTTCAGCCTTGGTGAGGCAACTAGTCAAAGAGAAGGAAATCTCTGAATTCAAACCTGTTAAACTCCGCTTAAAAATTTACCTTGTGTCATATCCTGCCCGAGTGAAGGGGTTGGTAAATATGTACACAGATGATCTAGTGCTTCTTGCTAATACACCTACCTCAGCTGAATCTCTACTGCATAGCCAGGAGCAAGCAGCAGGAGGCATTGTCCGTTATGTAAATGCAAATAAAACAGAGGTCAGATGCTTTAAACAAGGAGTCATCTCCACTTTAAGTGGCAAACCTTTAGAATATGTAAATAAGTTCTCGTATCTCGGTAGTAATATCTCATCTTCTGAAAGTGATACCAACATGCACCTAGCAAACGTGCGAACTGCTGCTGACAAGTTATTGATCATGAGGAAATCTGATCTCTCTGATAAAAGAAAATAGGATTTCTGTGACGGTATCAATACTACTTTATGGATGTACCATGTGAAGGATAATGAAAGGCATAAAGAAAAAGCTAGATGGGAACTACACAAGAATGCTACATGCTTTTTTGAAAAATCCTGGAAGCAAAACCCCACAAAACAGCAGCTCTACAGCCATTTACTTCCCATCCAAGCATGATAAACAAGACATGCAGGTTACTGCTGGAGAAGCAAGGATGAACTTGTAGGCAATGTTCTTTTATGGACTCCTACCCATGGACACACTAATGTTGGCCAACCTGCAAAGACTTACTTCCACCAGTGGACATTGAATGCAGTTTGGAGGACCTGCCAGGAATTATGGATGATAGGGACAAATAGTCAGAGAGGAAACTCTATGCTATCAGTGTGATTTGATGATGATGATGATGATGATGATATGGTTTCAAGTATTCTTATCTAATGATTTTCAAACAACTCTATTTGACTCATAGATTGGATCCTTAAAGGTATTGTCGTTCCGGGTCAGAGTGGATTTGGGATTAATAGCAATGAAGTAGTTCTTTATTTTACCACTGGATGCAGTTTCATGTCATACCCATGACATCACTTTTTTGGACTCTTAAGCCTTCTGCAGGGAGGGTTATCTGTATATTCAAGGCCCCACCAAAAGGACAAAATCTTGAAAAGGTATTGAAGCATTAGTTAATAGAGGGTGGGCTATAAACCTGTCAATTACAGGACTTAAGGCAATTAGATTAGATCTTTTAATCTTACTATCTTCTTTCTGTCTTTATGATTTCCCTCCTTCTCTGGAGGATTTTTTTATTACCTCTCTCTCTCTCTCTCTCTTCTTCCTCTCTTTATCTTTTCTACCTCTCTCTAACTTTCCTGTCTCTATCTTTTCTAACTCTCTACTTTTTTCTTTATCTTTTCTACTTCCCTTTATTTCTCTCTCTCTCTCTCTCTCTCTCTCTCTCTCTCTCTCTCTCTTTGTCCTTTTTAGTGTTTTTACATCTTTCTCACTGTCCGACATTTCTATGTTTCTGTATGTTCTAGTTTTCTGTCTGTCTTTTTTATTTTCTCTTCTTCGGTCCTTTTATCTTTCTGCCTATATCTTTTCTAACTTTCTTTTCTGCCTCTTTCTATCTTTCTACATCTCACTCCTTGTTCTACCTCCCTCTCTCTTTCTTTCTCTCTCCCTCTCTCTCTCTTCTTCCTCTCTCTATCTTTTCTACCTCTCTCTAACTTTCATGTCACTATCTTTTCTAACTCTCTACTTTTTTCTTTACCTTTTCTACTTCCCTTTATTTCTCTCTCTCTCTCTCTCTTTCTTCCATCTTTCTGCCTCTCTCTCTCTTACGCTTTCCCTTTTCTGCTATCTTGTCTTTTTCTTCTTCTCTTCCTCTACCTCTCATTTTCTTCAATCTGTTTTCTCACTCCCCACCCCCTCTCTCATTTGCTACCCTGTCATCTTCATTTTCACATTCGCTCAATTTTTTCTATCTGTTTTGCCTCTCTCTCTCTCTCTTTTTCTCTCTCTCTTCTATCTTTCCTGTCTTTTTCTAACTTTTCTATCTCTTTATATTTATTTCCTTTTTTTTCTCCTCTGACCTTTTTCTCTTTTTTTTTTTTGTTCCTTTCTTTCTTTTTTCTCTATCTTTCTGCCTCTCCATAATTTCTGAACTTCTTTTTTCTTCTCTATTCTTTTCTTACTTTTTCTGCTCACCTCTCTTTTTTTCTGCTTTTCTTTGACAAATAAAAGCACCAATTGTAGAATATCTTATTCATTTTATACTCTTATTTTGTGATGTATTGGACTCAAAATAATTTCAAGGCTTATAATCCTTCATTTCTCTTTAATGAGCACAAAGCTTTTTAATCCATAGATAAATATTAACCTGTTTGCTATAAATAGTATAGGCAAGGCACACATATAAAATGAGGGCAGAGAGTACATGGGTGTATATGTATGTGCATGTGTGTATCCATGAATGTATTTACCTGTCCCTTTTCATGAGTAGAACGTGAGACAAGGTTAAGTTTTAAGTGGAGTTTAATGGTTTGAATTCAGACTTTTCCTTCTCCAAGACTGGTTGCTATACCAAACTTAAAGAAACAAGTCTGCCCTACTATTTGCCCATTGCTTGAGAGAGAATAGTTGGATTCATATGTCTCCTGAAGGTATTAGTACAATGTGAAATGCAATCAGCCTTGTCCAGGATTTGAACTTGTGTCGCCGTGTCCATTTCCAATGATGAAAACCGTTATATCACAGGCATTCATGTATATCCATTTTTGTATGCGCAGGAAGGTTAGTATACTGATGGATATATATACATATATATATATATATAAATATATATAAATGCTACGAACTGTATCGAAGAAGTCCTGGAAACAACATCCCACAACATCCAAAAAATAGCTGTACTGCCACCTACCACCCATCACAAAAACCATCCAAATTAGTCAAACCAGACACACGGGACACAGCTGGAGAAGTAAGGATTAACTCATAAGTGATATACTCCTCTGGACCCCTTCACATTGATGGGCAAAGGTTGGACGACCAGCTAGAACCTATCTACAGCAGCTCTGTACTGATACAGGATGTAGCTTGGAAGACATGCCGAGAGTGATAGACAATAGGGACGAGTGGCTAGAAAGAGTTAGAGAAATCCGTGCTAGCAGAATGACATGATGATGATGAAGATGGCTTTATTTTTAAAACGGTTTTTTCTATTATTGATGTAAAAAAAAAATGAGACTAAAATGCTTTTATTTTTAGACTGGAAAAGCAAAGGTCAATTTCTAAGTTAAGTGTAGCCAAACAAAAAGGCTCTTGTACTGCATTGGTAGAGTCTAGAACATGTCAACTACATGCCATGGGGTAAGGGATTTCCTGGATATGATACTTACTGGCATCCAGTGGTGAGGTTTGAGTTGTGGATCTTTGGGGAGTATAGAGTGCTCCTTCAGTGCCATTACACACAGGTTCACTCTCAACAGGTGTGGTAGTACTTGTTGGAGTCCCATCAATGTGTCAAATAAATCTATTTTGAAAATTATTTTTATAAAATAAGAATATATGAAATAATATAACAATCATTCATTTGTAATAAATAATTTTTATGATTAAATAGGAATCTTTACTTGAAACTATATAATTATCTGATGAATTTTCCAGTTTGCTTTATCTTAATGGCATATTAACCTTTATGGGTTATTTATGGAATTGTTTTGTGTTACTAGAATGGTCCAGAGTATCTCACAAAGATGACTTCTCTGGTGTTTATCCTTTTGATGAGATTTCTGGTACTGAGCTTGGTTTTGGGGAAACTTTATCATTCCTCTGAGGTAAAGTAATAAAGTTGGCGACATTAGTCGAGGGTAACCCGAAGGCTTCCTTTTCAATAGCTACCACACTGAAGTATAGGGAAGGGCGCAACTCCATTCCATAGATTGCTTCACTTTACCCTTGATCCTTACCTTATAATGCTGAGTGCTAAGCAAGGTGGCGTCAAGTACCATTTTTTTAGTCTTTGGTATAACTCAACCTGGGATTAAACTACGGTCTCCCAGACCATTGGCAAATATTCTAACCGCTGGGCCAATGGCTACTCTTTTGTTATTTTTTCCTTCATCTTTGCTTGTTTGATGGCGTCTTTTTCCAATATTTCCAAGTACTTGTAGTTTCCTTTTCTCTAAGTATTCCAATTCTTTCTGGTTTAGTAGGTCTATTCTTTCTGTTGTTCCTCTTTTCATAGTATAACTCATTTTTCAATGCCAAATTTCATTCCAATATTCTAGATGCATGTTATTGTTTGTATCTGGATCTCCAGTTTGCAAATACTTTGATATCCTCAATATACATAAGGGGATTTATCTCTTCTTGTGATTTTGTAAATTTGTAACCCCCTGTACACTTCATGAGTACATAGCTTAGTAGCATCTTTGCAATAACAATTGTGAGAGTGAATATCCTTGGAAGATACCTCTTTGGATTTTTGCCTCTGCTTGATCTTGTCCTTCCACTGTCAATTCCACCCTATAGTTTTCTATGACATTTAAGCTGAAGTTTATGATTTTATTGAATATTTTGTACTTTTTAAAACACACTGTAATCCAAGTTTCCGGAACCATATCATAGGCCTTCTTGTCAGTCTTATTTCTGCCTTATTTTGTCCTTTTTGCGGATGGGCTGAACTAAATATTTGTTCCTTTTGCTCCCCTACAGCATCCTTTATGTTCTTCCAGAAAAAAGTATGTAGATCTTGAGTAATAATAGGTTTCTTCTCTTATCTGAATGGTCAAGATTTTCCTCATCATAGATAAATACATTATTGATCTATTGTTCATTTTGTACAGCCTTTCTGGATCAAGGTAGTTGTCCCCTTCATAATCCATTTGCGTACATTTGCTTCTTTTTGGCATTTACTCAGTTGCAGGGCCAATCTGTCATTTCTTGAAATCCTTACACACTGGTCTCAACACACTTTGGCTAGTTGTGTTGTCTGCCACATGGTGCGGGTTTGGTTTGTCTTGGCTTTTTTGATAGTTGGTCAAGGCTGCCTGATATGGATGTTGGGAAGTCCAGCATTTGTGTCATGTGACTAAGACAGACTCTTCGTGGGTCTCCAGGGGCGGACCCCCACCCGGCTTTCACCTGCTCCAGCAGTGCTTGGTTTATCACCTAGCATCTGAGGCACCCCTTTTTAGGGGAATGTTGACAGGGATCAAGGCATTTTTGTAGCTGCCAGGCATGTCAGGGTTGCAGCCCTGCATCTGACTTCAATGTTAAAAAGGCCTCGTGCTGCATTATACTTACTGGGTACTAAATATATGCCGGGCCAATCTTTTGTGGATACATGTGAATTCTTTAAACCAGAATCTAAGTATGCCATCATGGCATGGCATTTCTCAATTTGGTAATTTCTTGAGTGTTGCTCTTAGGGAGTCCAGGTGTATATTTACCTCAGGGCCTTCTTCAAGTTCTTTTAAATTATTATTATTATCAGGTTTTTCAACTGTATTTTCCCCAGAATCATAGCTTATACCTGATGGTCTCTCATGGTTGTATACTCTTCTTACAGGAAAGTTGCTTCCTTCATGACATGAGAGGAAATTATTTTTATATCCGTTTGCGGCATTGTGGGGTCTTAGAGGAAGTTGGCAAGAGAAAGAGACAAAGATGAGATGATGAGATTACATAGGTAAGGCTCAAAATTGCTCTAGTCTCTGTGAGCTGTGTTACACAAACATCAGACTATTTTGACCCTCATCTTTGTTGTAATTGGTAAAATGCTGTCAGAATTGGAATAATCAGAACTAGATCAAAAAATAAAATTACCACACACATGTTACCAAAAATAGAATCTTATAAATATACATAATGGGTGGACTAATTTTTGGGCTGCTTGCAAGTTCATATCTTTAGTTATTGATACCAAGATCTTATTATTTGTAAGTAAGTAAAGTTGGCGACCATTGTCGAGGGTAACCCGAAGGCTTCCTTTTCGATAGCTACTACACCAATGTGTAGGGGAGGGCGCTACTCCTTTGTAGTGGAATATAACATGATTGAAATGGATATCATTAGATATTATTTATTACCAAACTCTACAGCATTGAAACTCAATAAACAAAAATTTAAATTCTGTGAAATCATATATAAGAGGTGAACTTAATTTTGAACTGCTACTGCATTTGGTAGAAGAGTTTCAGTGCCTTAGAATTTGGAAATACATAATATCTAATGATACTGATTGTACTGAAAATAAACTTTTTATTTTTTGTTAGGGGTGTACTTATTAATGAGTGATACTGTGATATTTAATATTATCCATTTTGATTGTATAAAGTTCCTCTTGAAATAATGAAATAATAGAATCTTTGGTTGAGAAGAAAATTAACTTTTTATGGTGAATTTTTAGAGTTGTACATTTTTATGAGTGATACTGTAATATTTAATGAGGAGTTCCGATGGCATAATGGTAAAAGTGCTGGACTGGAGAACTGTAGTAAGTGAGTTTGAATTCCAGTTGTGCTATTACATTCACTTTTGGGCTAATACCCTAGGAAAAGGCATGAACTCTCATATCCTCCCAACAATGGGTTAAATAGTAAATAGCTAAATACTGTTCTTCTGCAAGAATGGCTTTGGTTTAAATTACCCATGAAGGTTGATATGTCATTTAACAAAGAAACCAGAAACTTGTATATCTAATTGTATCCATTTTGATTGTATAATGTTATACTGCTAATAATACAATCCTCCATCTTAGGTTTTCTAAAGTTGGTGACTGTTGTTGAGGGTGACCCAAAGGCTCCCTTTTTGATAGCTACTACACCAAGGTGTAGGGGAGGGTGCTACTCCTTTCCCTGGATTGCTCCACTTTACCCTTGATCCTTACCTTATTATGCTGAGTGTTAAGCAAGGAGGCATCAAGTACCATTTTTTAAATCTTTGGTCTGACTCGACCTGGGATTGAACTCAGGTCTCCCAGGCCATTGGCGAACACTCTAACGATCATGCCAATGTCCGGTTTTTACATATATATTACATATATGATTTGTAAACACATTTTTTAGATACATACAATTAAATGATTAAACTGTTCTATTTCTAACAATTCAGTTTAACATAATTCATTTGTTTGAACACAGTTTAAATGTCAAACAGTTCTATTTCAATTCAGTTTAGCCTACGTACACAGTTTCAATGTCTAAAACAGTTCTATTTCAAACAATTCAGTTAAACATATGTACAGTTTAATTCTATTTAAAAAACAGTTCACTTAAGCATAGGTATACAGTTTCAGTGTAAAAAACAATTCAATTTCAAACAGTTCAGTTTAGCATAAGTACACAGTTTAGTTCTATTTGACTTATAGATTGGACCCTATTAGGTGCTACCAATCCAGGCTAGTGTTGACAAGGGAGTGATGGCAACAATGAAGGGATACTCCACATTCCCCAAAGCTCCTGCATTACTGGAGCCTCACCATCAGATTGTTTAATGTTATATTTCCAGGACACTCATGGGGGGTGGGGGGTCTTACTCCTCTGCAGAAGTACAGTTGGTGTATTCTACAACCCTAGCCAACTGGACTGTTTGGTTTAGAAGAAAATGAACATTCATTTATAAAAATACAAGGGTGATACTGTAACATTTAATATCATTTGTTTTGATTGTATATTTTTCCCTTATAAAAATAAAATGCTGTTATTGTTTATTAAAAAAAACATTAGGTTCCTGTTAAAAAATTGCTTGTGGTGTACTGTATTGATAGTGATTTGAAATTCAACTTTTTGTTATCAAGATTAACAAACAGTTCAAATGAATATCAAGCAAATAATAATAAATTGATGAACTTAGTTGAGAGTGACCAGAAGGCTCTTGTTTCAGCACTGGCCATTGGTCTAATGAGTTGAGTATTCACCAATAGTCCAGGAGAGTGGGGTTCAATTCCAGGTCGAGTCATACTAAAGACTCAAAAAATGGTACTTGATGCCACCTTGCTTAGCACTCAGCATTATAAGGTAAGGATCAAGGGTAAAGTGGAGCAATCCCGGGAATGGAATAGCACCCTCACCTATACTTCGGTGTGGTAGCTATTGAAAAGGGAGCCTTTGGGTCACCCTTGATGAAGGTCAAATGATAATAATCTTTTGTTAAATTATCTTTTGTTAGAAATTAATTACTTTTTAGGCAACAATAATATTTAAGTGTTTATATTGATAATAGGTGACAAGAACTTAAACATTTACATTGTGCTTATTTTAATTCATTTCTCACAGAATATAAAACAAGAACTAAATCATAATTTAACCCTTGTACATAAACTTCCAAGATTCACAAAAACTTCAAGCATGAAGCATATGAAGACTTTGCTCCATGGAGCAGATATCTTTGTTTAAACTTATCCAATTATCAATTGAAAGAAAGATTGTGAATAGTCCCTATATTAAACGTTTTTTTGTTACTAATATGCTGGTTTGGGTTGGGTTGGTTTGGTTTCTATGTTTTATGTCATGTTAACCTTTGTGGGTTATTTAATGCCAAAGCCATCATTTTAGAAGGAGGGTAGTGGTACTATTTAACCCATAGCTGGGGTCAGGGATTATACTTTTCTGAAGAGTATTAATTTGAAAGTGAATATAATAGCACAACTGGAGTTTGAACTCACTAACTATGATATTGCAGTCCAGCACATTTGCCACTATGCCATGCCCCCCCCAGTCAACAATATTGGAATCCAGTGCATTAGACACATTAGAATCCTTTTCAGCCTGAAATGTCAGGCTCATAGTACATGATAAAACTGTATCCAGCCAAAAATATATTGGGCTCACAGTCTAAAATAATATGGCACTGATTATTTTAAGGTTTTAACTAAGAGTCATAAATATTCCTGAAAATATCTGCTTGGAAGCAAATGCCAGAAAATATAATTTTATTCAAGAAATTATTGCAAGATAATATTTATTGATTGACTTTGTGAAGTGCACTTAGCATAACACTTTCTGTTGCAAGAAATAGAATCATGAACCCAAGTTCAAATCCTGGACAAGGCTGTTTGTGTTTCATTTTGTGTTTCACTTTGTGTGTCCTTGTGGAAAGCATGAATTTACCAGTTCTCCTCCCAGAAATGAGTAAACAGTTGGGCAGGCTGGGTTCTTTTGCCTTGATGAGGCAACCACTCTAGTTGAAAGAAAATAAAAACTCTAAATTCAAACCAGCTTTATTTCATATAAAAACTGACCTCCTGTTGCATCTCGTTCATGGCAAAAGTGTTTAGTAAAAACATACTAGTTGATAGATATTTGATGGAATATTATCACGGAAAATAGAATTAACAACCTAAGACGAGGCTGTTTACATTTCATTTCCAAGGAGTGCCCTTGAATTCATCTGTTCTCCCCCTAGCTATGGGTGAATAGAAAGTAAAGTAGGGTTCTTTAGCCTATAGGATTTACACTCTTAAAATGGCTATGATGCCACTTGTTCCCGAAACAAAGATGGCAGACGTTGGTAAACTAATCAGTCTCGGGAACCTATTGGCCAGGAAAACCATGTGGTTAGTGCTCACAACTATGTCTGCAACTTCAATTTTGTCCCACGTTTTTTGGAGCCTACTGCATGACAAGGATTGTCTGTATATGCTCTCATCTTCCAACATTCATTCTCTTTCACATTTTCATTTACAGGGTCAACACGCTCTTTCCAGTGGGACTTCCAGAGAGAAAACTCTCACTCTCTCAATTTTGACTAACAGAGTTATCACACTCTTCCTCTTTTCTACATTTGATTTCCAGCAGTCAACCACCACAAAGATGTCTACTCCATACAACCATTTTCTTCCTTGTTATACTTTTTCGGAGAGACTTTTTCTGGCCTTGAACACAGAAATTTCGTCAAACCTCAGAAAGAAACAAACAATAGAAATACTTAGTTAACACACATAGGACACTTTTGTTAAATAGTCCTTTTTTGTTGTATTAGTATTAGTCACACACACACACACACACACACACACACACACACACACACACACACACACACACACACACAGAGGAATATTTAATGAACAGTATTAGAACACTAATGTTTTGAAATGTTTCACTGCATGTATTGTTGAGATATAAATTTGAATTTGTGTGTACTGCTTTGTTTTATATGTTCTTTTTGTACGCGTCGTTTCACACATCTTTACTTCCTTTGCATTTTCCAAACATAACAACCAACATAAATGGTAGGGGAAATAATCAACAAAACAAAATAGGGGACCAAAAATATTCACCAAATAACATGTCCACTTACAAGCCTTTACAAAGAAACCAGAAAGAAAACTCTGAATTTAAAACAGCTTTACTCTGCTTAAAAATAGACCTTGTTTCACATCTTATTCATGGTGGAGGGATTGAGTTCATAAATACACTGGATTTTTGAGAATTGAGTTAATTGCTTTTAAGAAGGGCCTCTTTAACCTTGTTTGGAGTGGATTTGCCTTATCCTAATTGATTAAATGAAAGCAAGTGTCATGTGTAATAAATTTTGATACTGAACTTTCAATATGACCACCTACAACTTACCACTTAACTAGAGCCAACAGTCGCTAATATTTTCTAAGTAAAAAGCTAGAATTGTTAAGAGCTTACTCAGAATAATAATAAAAAAAAAATCAGAGTTGATTATGAGTCCAGTTAGTCAACCATAGATCTATGCCAGGTGACCTAGTCAACAGGAGTAATAATAAAGTCATCAATTTCCCCATGAGAAAGTAAGTTGTAGGTTAATGCAAGAGCAATCATTTCCAGAGAATGAGCAACTTCCTGTCATTTAAAAAAAAAGAAAAGAAGTAAACCAAAAAAATAAAAAACACAAAAAAACAAATAAATAAAAAGAGAAGAAAAGAAAGAAAAAGAGAAAAGGTGAGGTAGTAGGATGCATAAAAGAGAGAAAGAGAGACATGGACAAGTATGTGAATTACATAAAGAAGGAAAAATAAATAGGGAAGAAGATATATTAGAGTGTATTAAAGAGAAAAAGAAACAAATAGACAAGGTTATGTGGGGGTATATGTGAATGGGTATGAGAAAATGCCAATGTAAAAGAAAGAAAGAAAGAAAGAAAGAAAAAGAAATTAAAAAAAAGAAAGGAAGAGTAAAGGTCAGATATAAGGCTGTAATAAAGAGAGAATGAAATATATAAACAAGTGGGTGGGGATGAATGGCAAAAAGAAAGAAAGAAATGAAGAAAAAAAATTAAGCTAGAAAGAAAAAAGACTGAAGGATGTATATGTTTACTAACACAGGCTGCAATACAAGGTCAATATTAAAGCCGAGTTTCACAGGTATAAAACCTGAATTTTCTTTCTTTAAGACTGATTGCCATATCAAGGTTTAAGGAGGTGCCCGTGGTGTAATGGTTATCGTCGTAGGAAATGAACACGGCGACACGAGTTCAAATCCTGGACAAGACTGATTGCATTTCACACAGCACTAATACCCTTGGGAAAAGTATGAATCCAATTATCCTCCCACCAGCTAGGGATAAATAGTAGGGCAGACTAGGTTCTTCAGCCTTGGTGAGGCAACTAGTCTATGAGAAGGAAAACTCTGAATTCAAACCTGTTAAACTCCACTTAAAAATTGACCTTGTGTCATATCCTGCCTGAGCGGAGGGGTTGGTAAATATGACCATACTAAGGTTAAAGAGCCCAGTCTGCACAACTACCTATTCATAGCAAAAGACAGAGAGAGAATAATTGGATTCATACCTTTCCGAAGGATATCAGTGCTATGTGAAATGCAAGCAACCTTGTCCAGTGTTTGAACTGGAGTCATCATGTTCAAGAGTGAAGGGTATATATAAGAATGCATGGAAGAAAAATATAGACAATATATGTGCACGTATGAATACAAAAAAGAAAAAAAAAAATGACAAAAAAGAAAAAAGTGTAAGAGATATATCAGAATTCAAGAAAGAGAAAAAGAAATGGATTGATAACTCAATGTGTGTGTGTGTGTGTGTGTGTGAAGAATATCCTGGATATGACACTAAACTGCATCTAATGGTGTGGCTCCTGTTCTGGATAACTGGATCCGGTGGAGTATCCTTTCATTACTATTCTTCCCAGGTTCACTCTGGTTTGGTTTAGTTTTATGGCATATCAATCATCATTGGTTATTTAATGCCAAATCCTGTTTTTACATATATATTAAATATATGATTTGTAAACACATTTTGTAGATACTCACTGTTAAATTATCAAACAGTTCTATTTCTAACAATTCAATTTAGCATAAGTCAACAAAGTTAAATTATTCCAAGTATTTCTATGTAGCACTAAAAATTCAATTAAACATCAGTCATTTGTTTTCACACAGTTAAATTGGCCCTGTCAGCTAGTGCTGTAGAATACACTAACTGATTCTCTGTAGAGGGATAGGCAACTACCAGTGAGTGTTCTGGATATGACACTAAACAATCTGATGGTGAGGTTCTAGTACTGCAGGAGCTTTGGGGAATCCTGAGAACCCCTTCATTGCCATCACTCCCAGGTCCACTATGGCCTGGATTGATAACATCTGATAGAGTCCTACTTAAAGATCAAATAGAACTAAACTGTGTAGTTATGCTAAACTGAATTGTTTGAAATAGAACTGTTTTTGACATTGAAACTGTGTTCTATTTCTATCAATTCAGTTTAACATAAGTCATTTGTTTGCTCTCAGTTTAAATGTCAAACATGTTTATTTCTCCTATTGATAAGACCCTATCAAGTGCTATCATTCCAGACTAGGGTGGACCTGGGAGTGATGACATTACTGAATCCTATTTATTAGATTGTTTAGTGTCATAACTAGGACACTTGTTGTGTGTGTGTGTGTGTGGGCGGGGCTTAACCCTCTGCAGAGATGCAGTTTGTGTATTTTACAGCCCCAGCTGAATGGGCTAATAATATTATTTGTCAGGCACTATCATCTATTGGTCAAATAGATCTGTTTTGGAAAATTATTACTATTGAATAGTAATACTAGAAACCATATTAATGTGGGTTAACAAATGATTATCATCAAATAGAAACAATTACTTTAAACCAATTGTATATGAATTATTAGTATTAGATAGGAATACTTGAAACTATATAACTGTGTGCAAATGAATGATAACAGACAAATAAGCACAATTGTAATAAAATATGCAATGTTGAAAATATAGTTGTGATTAAAGAGAAAAATATGAGTATGTATGTGTGTATACGTGATAGTGAGTGCATTTGTTTGTAAATGTATGTGTATATGTGTGTACATGTGTTTGTTTGTGTGTGTATTTGTGTGCATGTGTGCGTCTATGCGTGTGTACATAAAAGAAAGAAAAAAAGAAATCAAATTTCAGCATCAAATAACCCATTAAGAGTTGATATGTCATTAAACAAATAAACAAAACCAAAACTGTGTCTACTCTGTCAGCAAAGCTTAGAATATGATAACGGTATCCTCTGCAAAAGTGTAACACCCTCACCCCCAATACTCAGTATGACACTAAACTGTGTCTGATGGCGAAGCTCCAGCTCAGGAAATCGTGAGAGTGTGGAGTATCCCTTCATTGCCATTACTTCCATGTCGACTCTAACCAGGAGTCATAGGATCTGTTATAGTCCCAACTATGGGTAAAATATATCTATCTAAAAATCATTCATATTCAATAGGAATATATGATATCATATAACTGTAAATTATTTGTATTAAGTTGTCCAGTTGGCTGGAGCTGCAGAATAAAACAGCTACATCTCTGCAAAGGGGTAAGACCCACCCCAAATGAATGTCCCGGATATGACATTAAACAATCTGATGCTGAGGTTCCAGTAATGCAGGAGCTTTGGGGAATGTGGAGTTCCTCTTCATTGCCTGCGCTTCCAGGTCCACTCTGGCCTGGGGTGGTGGCTTCTTATAGGGTCCTATTTATGGGTTAAATATAAATAAACTGTGTACTTACGCTAAACTGAATAACTCGAAATAGAACTGTTTTGATATCTAAACTGCGTAATTATGCAAATCTGAATTGTTTGAAATAGAACTGTTATTGACATTGAAACTGTACTTATGCTAAACTGAATTGTTCGAAATAGAACTGTTTTGACCCTTTAACTATGTGTATACAAAAACTATACTTATACTAAACTGAATTGTTTGAATTAGAACTGTTTGATTAATCTGAATAGCTTGAAATAAAAATGTTTTTGACAATTAAACTGTGTACTTATGCTAAACTGAATTGTTGGAAATAGAACTGTTTATTTGTATAAAAATGGATTTGGCATTAAATAACCTACAAAGATTGATATACCAATAAAACCCAAATAAACAAACAAACAAACTTGCATGAAGAATAGTTACTAAGGATTATCATTAGTAAATTGAAATTATATAACTGTGTGCCAACAAATGACAATTATAGAATAGAAATAATTACTTGAAACCATATGATTATTAGTAATACTTGAGACCTGACAACAGAGTATAAATTATTTGTATTAAGTGGTAATATTTGATATCATAAAAGTGTGCAAAAGCTCCTAAGAAACTCAAAAAATGTAAATATAAATATATGATGAATGCAATTCTCTGAACTGCAAG
This sequence comes from Sepioteuthis lessoniana, assembly GCA_963585895.1. Classification (NCBI taxonomy): domain Eukaryota; kingdom Metazoa; phylum Mollusca; class Cephalopoda; order Myopsida; family Loliginidae; genus Sepioteuthis; species Sepioteuthis lessoniana. The sequence goes on along the minus strand of CAUZXS010003207.1, from coordinate 207,060 downwards.
CATAAAATAACCCAAGATCTTTTGACATGCCATTAAAATTAATTATTCAACAAATCAATTAATCCAATAATATGTGTAAATAAAAGAAAGAAAGTAAAGATAGAAAAAAGAAAGAGTGAAGGGAATACATAAGAATTTGTAAGAGAGAGAGAGAGAGAGAGAGAGAGAGAGAGAGAGAGAGAGAAAGTGTCTGTATGTGTGTCCCAAAAAGAAAGAAAGAAACAAAGAAAAAGTGAAGGGAATACATATATTAAATTTGATCTGGTTTTGTTTTATGGAATATCACCCATTATGCGTTTTTTAATGTCAAATCCTGTGGGATGTCCTTGTGGTGTAATGGTTAAAGCAATGGACAGCGGAATCGTAGTAAGTGAGTTCAAACTCCACTCACGCTATTATGTTTCACTTTCTGACAAATACCCTTGGGAAAGGTAAGAACCGCCTTATCCTCCAAGCTGTGGGTTAAATAATCCCACTACTGTTCTTCTAGACGGATAGCTTTGACATTAAATAACCTACAAAGTTTGACATGCCATTAAACAAAGAAACCAAACCAAATCCTGTTTATACGTACATATATGATTTGTAAACAGGTAATTTGTTGGTAACATTTTAAACAAGCCTGAGTTCATTAATTTCCACACAGATAAATAGTTTCAAGTATCATTATCTAACATTAACTGTTCTATTTTCACATTGTTAAATGGTTTCAAGTATTCCTAAAAAACAGGAATAATTCTTTTTTTTTTATCTATCATTTATTTGTACACATTTAAAAGGTTTCAATTATTGCTATTTAAAACTAATAATTCTATTTGTTTGCTGACAGTTAAATGGTGAATGCAATAGGAAGGGCGATGAAGGGGTTCTCAACGTTCTCCAAAACTCTAGGACTGGAGCCTCACCATCAGATACAGTTTAGTATCATACCCGGGATACTAGTTCTACTTGACCCATAGATGTAACCCTAACAGGTACTACCAGTCCAGGTCAGAGTGGACCTGGGAATAATGGCAATGAAGGGGCACACCATATTCTCCAAAACTCCTAGACTGGAGCCTCACCATCAGATACAGTTTAGTATCATACCCGGGATACTAGTTCTACTTGACCCATAGATGTAACTCTAACAGGTACTACCACCCCAGGTCAGAGTGGACCTGGGAGTAATGGCAATGAAGGGGCAAACCACATTCAATAAAGCTCCTGGACTAAAGTCTTGCCATTACATGCAGTTTAGTGTCATATCCAACACTTGGTGGTAGTGGTGGTGGTGGTGGGAATTCTTAACCTTCCAAAGAAATGCTGTCAGCGGATTTTACAGCTTTAGCTAACTGGACTATATATATATTAGAATGCATAAAAAAGAGAAATAAGCATGTATATCAGTGTATGAATACCAAAAATAAAGAAGAAGATAAAAAAAAGTGGAGATGTATTAGAATGCTAGAAAAAGAGAAATGTGTGTGTTTGAAGAAAGAAAGAAGAAAAGAAGAATGAAAAAAAGTAGAGATATATTAGATTGCCTTAAAGTGAGATATGTTTGAGTATCTTAGTGTGTGTGTGTGTGTGTGTGTGTGTGCTTGTGTGTGTGTGTGTGTGTGTGAATTACGAAAAAAGAAGAAAGAAGGGCGAATGAAAAAATGTGAAGGAGATATATAAGAATGCCTTAAAGAAAGATTTGTATGTATGTGTGTGTGTGTTTACATGTATGTATGTATCTGTATATGTATATGTATATATGTGTCTGCGTCTGTATATTTGAATGCCAAGGTGGGTGGACGTAAGAAGTTGCAGGTAAATATAATTCCTCTTTCTCCTCCCTCGGCTTTAGATAATTGACTCAGTTTTATACAAAATACTGATAAACTCCTGATTAGTTTAAGCCATTTCACCCATTTTTGTACACATCAACATATTTTGAACATCAGAGTGTTTGCAGTGATGTTAAAGTATATAACTCGAGGCAACAGGCCTAAGTATTCAAGCTGATTAACCTAAACAGAAAATTTCTATCAACAGATGGGCCTCTCAAGCTGGGGATGGCAACCCTTTTCTAATAGCAATAACAATGAAAGCAAAAATGAACCAATAACCTAAAAAACATCCTAATTTTTATTTAGACATTCACTGATAGGTACATATTCTATGAGAGAAGATAATCCCATTAGTAAAGAGTTAGGATTATCAGTTAACCCTTTGCATCTAGTCTTTTTGGCTTTGTAATATTTTACTATACATTGTAAGCCCAATATTTTGAATTCAAGGAGATCTCCTAATTCATTACTTATATATATATATATATATGTATATACAAATATATATATATATAAATGAATTTATCTTATATATATATATATATATATATATATATATATATATATATATATAACAGTAAGCTAAACCAAAACAGTATGACATAATGAGATTATTTTATGAAAGAAATATATTTAAAATGCCTTAACATTGAGAATAAGGCAATTTCCTGTGTATTTGAAACTGAATGATAATTTTGTGGGGTCTGTTTTTGTATTGAATGTTATTTTCTATCTATCTATCTATCTATCTATCTATCTATGTTCACCTTTCTCTCACCCCTCCCTCTCTCTTTCGTACTCTCTCTTTTTGTATCAATCTATCTATCTATCTATCTATCTATCTATCTATCTATGTTCACCTTTCTCTCACCCCTCCCTCTCTCTTTCGTACTCTCTCTTTTTGAATCAATCTCTCTATCTATCTATCTCTCTATCTATCTATCTATCTATCTATCTGCTTCTCTCTGTTCCTTTCAATCAACCTACTGCTTTTCATTATCTATCAATCTCTTTCTACTCTTCATCTCTCTCTTTCTATCTCCTCATCTCCCTCATTCTCTGCAACTCTGTTCCCATCTATCTATTTTATCTAACTGCTCTTCATCTCTCTTTCCCTCACCCTGCCCCAAATTTCTCTCTTTCTCTCTCTCTCTCTCTCTCTCTCTCTCTCTCTCATTTTCTCTCTTTCTATCTATAACTGAAATTTTCGTTTTACAGCACACTGTAGATGATATCAGAAAAAGAATAGAATATAGAAAATTAAATTGACATGTTTTGCTATAAGGATAATTTCATCTAAAATGAAATTTTATTTTGCAAAAATGAAGTCTCTACATCTTTGCAAAGTAAAATTCTATTTATGATGAAGCCATTTTTACTGTAAACAGGGGGTGTCCTCGTGGTGTAATGGTTAAAGCACTGAACTCCAGAATTGTAGTTAGCAAGTTCGAAATTCAGTCACACTATTATGATCACTTTCAGACAAATACCCTTAGGAAAGGTATGAACCCCCTTATCCTCCCAGCTATGGGTTAAATAGCATCACTGCTGTTCTACTTGAAGGATGGCTTTGGCATTAGATAACCCACAAAGGCTGATATACCATTAAACAAAGAAACCTAACCTTACTGTAAACATAGCAATTCAATTTTCTATATTGTTTTCTTTTTCTCACATGTGCACTTCCACACACACACACACACACACACACACACATATATATATATATATATATATATATATATATATATATATATATCAACAGATGAGAATAAATAGTTTAAAAAGTATTTCATAATCAAAAGTGCTCAAATGTTGATCAGCAGAGCAGTAGAAAAACTAAAAGCAATTAGAATCTCACCTTAGATTTGTTTCATTATAAGTAATTTCATATCTCTTTTATGAAATAGAAAACATAAATTTCATCTGATTATGTTTTCTTTTTTATTGTAAACATATGAAACTATTAGCCGATTGGTACAAAGACTGGAAGAATTAGAAATAAGAATACAAGTGGAGACCATCCTAATGATAGCCCTGTTAAGATTGCTCAGATTACTGAGAAAAGTCCTGGAGATTTGAGGAGACCTGCAGTTACTCAAACTCCAGTGAAAAACATTCAAAGGATTAAAATAATTATAAGAATAATGATGAAGAATGTTGTATCATGGTAAGGAAGAGATACACAGTGAAATAAAGTTAATTATTTATTAACTGAAGTGGTACAGTCCAACAAATATTTCAAGTCTCACACTGTAGGTGTTACATCTGAAGTTGGTCTTACAGCTAACTGAGATCTTTCAGTACCGATGTGCTTAAGAAACACAACATCTTTTATACCTCTGCAATACCAGAAGTCACATGGTACGAGCCATTATACAACAAAGAAAACTTAATATATTGACCATTCCAGCCTTTCTTTTACTGTAATGATTTGGTGGCTTTAAAGAAAGATATATGTGCCTTGGAGGCGATTTTGAATGCATGTTATTCTAAAATTTTAGTGAATTTTTTAGTTAAGGTACAAAATTTCTGGGTTCAAAGGAACTCAGAGTTCAAAGGGTTAAAGAGCATAATAATTACTATTTTGAAAGCTTTTTTTAAAAAATAATTAATGATTCTTTTTAATAAAGTTTTGTAATAATCATGAGAGAAAATAAATGAACCTTCTTAACTCCCCACCTGTGGTTTAAATATTACTGCTACAGGTCTTCTACGTGAATAGCTTTGGCATCAAGCATACCACAAAGAAGGTTGATATGTCATTAAAGAAAGAAAGAAAATGAAAGTTTTAATGAATCAGACATTATTATCATATTTACCCAACCCCTCCGCTCGGGCAGGATATGACACAAGGTCAATTTTTTTAAGCGGAGTTTAACAGGTTTGAATTCAGAATTTTCCTTCTCCTAGACTAGTTGCCTCACCAAGGCTGAAGAACCTAGTCTGCCCTACTATTTACCCATAGCTGGAGGGAAAATATTTCGATTCATACCTTTCCCAAGGGTATTAGTGCTATGTGAAATGCAATCAGTCTCGTCCAGAATTTGAACTCGTGTCGCCGTGTCCATTTCCTATGACGATAACCATTACACCACGTGCACCTCCATCATTATTATACTTGATGTATTATTTCAGGCCAAATCAAATGGAGCAGGGATAATTTGTGGTCTTGTTTGTTAATTTTTTTGATGGCATATCAACTTTCATGGGTTATTCAATGCCAAAGCCATTCTTCTAGAAGAATTGTAGTGGTGCTATTTAACTCATTGCTTGGAGGATAAGGGGGTTCATACCTTTGCCAAGGGTATTTATGAAAAACTGAATGTAATTGTGTGACTGGAGTTCAAATTCACTTACTACAATTCCACAGCCCTTTGCTTTAATGATTACACCACAATGACCCCCCACCCCAAGGGATAATTTATTTTCTTCCCAGTCTTCAAGGCTTATAACATGCTGACAATATCTGGGTAAGAAACCGCCCTCTCTGAAAAAAAAAGGTTCTCTTTGGTTTGAAATTCAACTCTATCAATGAGACTTTAGTTCTGAAACTCTGAGGAGTGTGGAGAGTATGCCTTCATTGCCATTACTCTTAGGTCCACTCTTACCTGGAATGGTAGTATCTGTTAGGGTCCCATTTATGGGTCTAATCAATCTACTTGCAAATTATTTGTATATAACCATGTGCATAAAACTCTTAAGAATCTTTTCAAAAAGTGTAAATACAAACATATAATCTATATGATTCCCTGACCTCAAGGAATTAAATAATCCAAGTCAGGTTGACATGCCATTAAAGCCAATTGATAAATCAATAATAATTCATTTTTATTCAATAATCCCTGGGGTACTTACAACAAAATTGCTTTTTATTTTAATAAAAAAAAAATGTTAGTTTCTACTGTCAGGCTAAATCGGAAAAAAATGTCAAACTTTATAATTCAAATCTCTTTTTCAATAAATGTCCAATAAAAGCTCTTATCATTTTTATAGAAACTACAAAAAATCCAGGGGTGTCCTCGTGGTGTAATGGTTAAACCGATGGACTGCGGGATCGTAGTAAGCAAGTTCGTACTCCAGTCGGGCTATTACATTCACTCTTGGGCAAATATCCTTGGAAAAGGTATGAACCCCCTTATCCTCCCAGCAATGTGTTAAATAGTACCATTACTATTCTTCTAGGAGAATGACTTTGGCATTAAATAACCTACAAGGGTTGATATGCCATTAAACAAAGAAACCAAACCTACAACAAATTCAACAAAAGGGTGTGTTTATTGTTTGCATGTACTGGACAATAAGTTGCCCATGGTACTGTGTGAAGAGCCCAATTTTTTTAATAGAAAAGATCTTTTTACTGAAGAGAAAAAAATCAACTTTTCCCAATTTCTAAGGCAGATGCTTTGGCATATGGTCTTCTGTAGTAAAAAGGGTTGAGTTATCTTCAACATAAAATTGCCTTGAATTTTTTAGTTGAGTGGTCAGTCTGGTAATAAATCATGTCTCATGTTACCTATGCCTTTTCTAGATTGAGAATTAAGAGTGTAAAAACATAAAAAAAACATTGTAATTACTGATTTATTACCATGTTCCAAGGATCAAAAAATAAAAGAAGCTCCTTTAAGGATCAACAGGAATCAACAGGGATCAGTTTCTTATTTTTTTCAGAGTAATAAGAAAGAGGAATAGTAGAAGGTAACAGAATGCCATTCGAAACTATTGAGTGTTTTTTGAAAAAAAATTATAAAACAAAATCCAAGTCTCAAATGCTGAAACATATGTGCTTCACAAGTAAAATGTTATCATATTTATCCAACCTCCTCCGCTCGGGCAGGATATGACACAAGGTCAATTTTTTTAAGCGGAGTTTAACAGGTTTGAATTCAGAGTTTTCCTTCTCCTAGACTAGTTGCCTCACCAAGGCTGAAGAACCTAGTCTGCCCTACTATTTACCCATAGCTGGAGGGAGAATAATTGGATTCATACCTTTCCCAAGGGTATTAGTGCTATGTGAAATGCAATCAGTCAAATCCAGGATTTGAACTCGTGTCGCCGTGTCCAATTCCTGCGACGATAACCATTACACCACGGGCACCACCACAAGTAAAATGTTATCATCATCTGAAATGGACAGCAACAAGAGTTCAAATCCTGGAGAAGGCTGTTTGCATTTCATATAGCACTAACACACTTTGAGAAAGGTATGAATATATCTGTTATCTCTCTAGCTATGAATAAATTGTTGTGAAGACGGAGTCCTTTAACTTTGGTTTGGTAGTCAGTCTAGAAGGAAAACTATGAAATAAATCCTGTTAAACCAGCTTAAAAATTGACCTTGTGTCATATTCTGCTCATGTGAAAGGATTGAGTAAATATGTATATGCTTTCTAAAGAATAAAATTGCTTGGAAATAGAAAAAACTATGGAACAGAAAGTGACTGTGATAGAAATTGTTATCGGTGCACTTGGTTCAGTCACCAAAAGATTTGTAAAGGGACTGGAAGAATTGGAAATAAGAACATGAGTGGTAGCCATCCAAACTACAGCATTGTTAAGATTAGCCAGAATACTGAGAAGAGTCCTGATGACTTAAGGAGACTTGCAAACACTCAGACTCCAGTGAAAAACCATCAACTAATGCTGGTCTGAAAAACGCTCTCAAAAGAAAAATGATCTTCATCGAGGAGTGCAAAAAGCATAGATTTCTTTGATTCTCTCTTGCTATCTGTCTCTGGTAGGTAAGTGGACATACATCAAATAGTAATTATAATACTGTCTTAGAAAATGAAACGCCTCAGATTCTCTGTGATACTGAAATACAAATGGTCACCCAATCCAGACTGGATCTAGTTTTAATCAACAAGTTGATATGAACTTGTCATCTCATGGATTTTGTCATGTCAGTAGACCACAGAGTAAAAGTAAAGGAAGGCAAAAAGTTGAATGAATACTTGGACCTTGCTAGAGAACTTAAAAAGTTGTGAAACATGAATGGGACAATGAGACTAATTATTGTTCCCAAGTCCCCAGGAACCGAAATTACAGAACTGCTAAAATCAGTTGTGATACTAAAAGGATTTTCATTTTATTTCTAGGTCTGAAATTGAAGTTAAAAATCCAAGTACTTGTTTATATCATGGTGATATATATAAATACACACACACACACACACACATATATATATATATATATATATATATATATATATATATATATATATATACATATAAACTCTTATTGGGTTATTTAATACTCAAATCAGTTTAACAATTACATTCTCCAATTAAATACAATGCAAAAATGTATCTTCACAACCATTTTAAACTGGTAAACACTTTATTTTTAACTGTAATATCAATAATTTAAAAACCAATGTATTAATGTAGTCCATAGTGATTTTAAACAGGTAAACACCTTATTTTTAACTGCAATATCAATAATTTAAAAACCAATGTATTAACGTAGTCCATAGTGATTTTAAACAGGTAAACACTTTATACTTAGTTGCAATATCAATCTTTGAAGAGTCAATGTATTCATGTGGTTCACAATCATTTTAAAGATTATCTCAAACAGATGTGACCCATTGATAGAACCCTAACAGGTACAATTACCCCAGGTCAGAGTGGACCTGAGACAAATGGCAACAAAATGGTTTCACACTCCCCAGAACACCAGAATTGGAGCCTCACAGCTGAATACAGTTTAGTGTCATACTCAGAACATATGATATGATTTGGACAGGATATCTTTCAAATGCCCATCAGATCGAACTTGAAACTTTAAATCTTTTCCATGTAATTCTTTGCGGGATCTGTTTTTTTAAACAGGTGGTAGAAATTTTCAGATGGTCGGAAATTCCCATAAAATTTTCAACACCAACTGACACTCAAAGAAACCCAGAAAAAAGCTAAAAGGTTGTGATGATAATTATATTCAAGATGGGAATTCCAGTTCAAAATCATCAGTTTATAATAAAATTAGACAGCAGAGAAAATAGAGAACTATTTCGATAGTAGGAAAAAATGACATCACTGCGTCTGAAAAATATTCCCTTGAAATTTTCTTTATCATATAAATATATATATATATATATATATATCATCATCATCATATCATGAACCCAGCATGGATCTCCCTGGCCCTCTCTTGCCACCTGTCTCTATCGTCCATCATTCAGATAGGTCTTCAAGGCTATATCCGGTATTGACACAGAGCTGTTGTATATAGGTTCTCGCTGGTTGTCCTACCCTTGCTCATCCATATGAAAGGGTCCACTAGAGTATATCACTTATGAGTTCATTCTTACTTCTTCAGAGGTGTCCTGTATGTCTGGCTTGTCTTACTTTGATAGTTATCATGATGGGTGGTAGGTGGCCATACAGCTTCTGTTTTGTGGGGTGTTGCCTCCAGGACTCATTCAATATTACTTGAAGCATTCTTATGCAATTGCTATCAAGCTTTTTTCCATATGTTTGGTTAGTGTCCATGTGGTGCATCCATATAGCAGAATCAACATGACCACTGCTTGGAAAAAACTGTGTTTTATTTTGTTGGTCAGGGGTGTTTTATTTGAGTAAGATATGAAGTTTAATCAGACATATGTTGTAAAAAGGAAAAATGGAAAGAAAAATGCATATAAATGAATGAGAAAATTTATTTATAAATATTTGTTATACACCTGACGCGTTTCGACCACATGAATGAAATTATCTAAGATATAAAATTACCAAACTTTCAGGTAGAAGGCACTGCAGGTCTTATTCAGGGTGGCAATTATGAATTCAAAATAATGGTTTAAACAATACAGAAAAATATTCAAAAAAGATCACATCATGAAATATTCATATATAAATTTTTTCATCAATTACTATGTATTTTTCTTTCTATTTTCTTCTTTCTATAACATATATATATATATATATATATATATATATATATATATATATATATATATGAGTGTGTGTATTTGGGGGTGTGTGTGTGTGTGTGTGTGTGTGTGTGTGTGTTTACAGTACAGTGCAAAAGTCTTCAACCACTTTAAACTATCATAAACTTCAGTTAATTACCAACTTATAAGTGGACGTTTCACATTGGGTTTTTTACAGATGAAACATTGGCCATGCTGGAGTCATTTCCATACCTAATCATTATATTTTGTTGCAGGGGTTCTGAATGAGAAGGAAAGACATGAGACTAACTCCAAAAATGCACTATAAAGGTTTTCAGCCACCCAACTATAATGAAAATTTATTATATGATGTTCATTTCAAGAGGTTACTGGATATATTTAATATTTCATATGTCTTCTTTTTGCTTGAATAATTACTTCAGTGTCTCTTGGAAGAGATGTGTACAAATCCTAAATCTTCTTCATAAGCATGAGATTCCATTATCTCAAGCTGAGACAACTTCCACAACTCTTCAAGATTGCTTGGATTCTTCAGATAATTTGCTTTCTGTCTATGTTTGTTCAATGATATTCAAATCAGGGTTCCGAGCTGACCGATCTCTTAATACAGTAATATCTTCATCAGCCAAACTCTGTCATGTTGCATGTAATCTGTGGCATGGAACTTTATCATGCTGAAAAAATCTCACCTTTATCCAAGTCTGGTATGAAATTGTCCTTCTGCAACTGGATGTATTTGAAACTATTCAAGTAACTGTCAATTTTGACAAACACTTTTTATGCATCCCAAAGCATCAGATTTTTACTCCCAAACATTTAACGTGAGTTGTTCCACTTTCTTGGAAACCTTCTGACAAATTCTCTCTCATTAGAATGCTGCTCCATCCTGGCTTCATCACTAAATTTGATCTTGTTCCATGCATATGAATACCATAGTTCATACCACTTTGATCAACTCGCCTTCAAATTCTTTTTGGTTAATGCTGGTTTCTTATCTGCAATCCCTCCCTTCAATTCTTCTTTCTGAAGGATGTGCATAGCTGTGGAGATGTCCCCCGTTTGATTATAGCACATATATTCCGTTACTGACACCAAATTGGACAAGTCATACTCATCCATCACTTGTCTTGCTATCTACTTTGGCTGAGCTATCGCTGTCCTGATCAATTTCTGTACCATCCTATGCTGCAGTTTTCGAGGGTGACTATGACTTAGTTAAGCCAAAACACTTCTAGTGCCTTGAAACTTCAAGAGAATTTCTGAGATGCTGATTCTTGATTCTACAACTTGCTGGTTCATATTCTTGGTCATCTCCACAATCTTCGTCCACATTTCTTGGAAAATCAGCAGTGCTGCGGAAAAATATTTGCGGATTAGCAGTGGAATGTTTTCCTGTTTTAAAACACTGTATCTTGATTGGTTTATGTGCAGTCACTCAAAACTTTTTCACAGATATAGTTATGGCTGGTCTTGCATCTTCCTCCCTTATTCAAAACCCTTGCTACAAAATATAATGATTAGGTATGGAAATGACTCCAATAAGGCTAATGTTTCATATATATATATATATATATGTGCGTGCACATTTTATACATATATATGCATACACATAATATATAAATATAAAAGAGTGAAAAAGAAAGAGAGAGAGATAGAGTGAGAGAGAGTGAGAAGGAGAAGAAATGATGGTTCATTGGCTGGTTGGTTGGTTGTTTTGTTTTATGGCATATCAATCCTTTTCAGGCCATTTAATGCCGAATTGAATTTCAAACAATTTAGTTTAGTATAAGTATAGTTTTTGTTTTCAAACAGTTAAATGTCAAAATAGTTCAGTTAAATGTCAAAACAGTTCTATTTTAAACAATTCAGTTTAGCTTAAGTACACAGTTTAGTTTTATTTGACCCATAGATAGGACCCTATCAGGTACCACCACTCCAAGCAATGAAGGGGTACTCTGCATTTCCCAAAGCTCCAGCATTACTGGAACCTCACCATCAGATTGTTTAATGTTATATCCAGGACACTAGTTGGTAGGGGGTCTTACTCCTCTGCTGAGAAGCAGTCAGTCTATTCTACTGCCCACGCTGATTGGGCAAAGAAGAGAAGAAAAATGTAATCTTGATCATGTTGCTAACTGAGTTTCCAAAAAGGCTGTACCAATCAAACTTATATTAATTAAATATTCATGCCAAATTTCTTAATTACAGTTTTCTTGTGAGACATGCACCACTTGCACCTATATTTGTCCAGTTGGCTGGGGCAGTAGAATACACAGGCTACACTTCTGCAGAGGGGTAAACTCAATGAGTGTCCTGATTATGACTCTAAACAATCTGATGGTGAGGCTTCAGTAATACTGGAGCTTTTGGGAATGTTGAGTACCCCTTCATTGGCATTGGTCCATTGTCCACTATGGCCCGGGGTGGTAGCACCAGATAGGGCCCTATCTAGGCGTCAAATAGAACTAAACTGTGTACTTATGCTAAACTGAATTACTTGAAATAAAACTGTTTTGATCTTTAAACTGTGTACTTATACTAAACTAAATTGTTTGAATTAGAACTGTTTGACTAAACTGAATAGCTTGAAATAGAAATGTTTTTGACAATTAAACTGTGTACTTATACTAAACTGAATTGTTTGAAATAGAACTGTTTATTTGTATAAAAATGGATTTGGCATTAAATAACCTCCAAAGGTTGATATGCCATAAAACACAAGCAACAACATGTACCTATATAAAATGTGATTAAATCAAATCTCAGATGTTCATCAATTAGAATCTATTTTAAAATACATATCTTGTTAAATATATAAATACTTTAAGTAAAATCATATCCATCAAATGTCACTTTGTAGATATGTTTTCTTCTAATGGAACTTGATGTTTCAAAAATATAAACTTTGTCACTTTTAAAGAAGCAGACAGACACTATGCTGCTTCATGGGCACAGTTGTCTGAGAGGTGGGAGGGTGTTGTGTTTGACATTCTGAGAAATAGCATCTTCATGTAGATGCTCAGTCGTAACTTAACCTTAATCTAGAAAACCACAGTAAACTGACACTTTTGTAATGTGAACAATCATCCAACAAAACCTATTACTTCCTGTAACATTTAGGTCAGGAGTAAGAAAACATTACAATAGCAAAAAATTCTCTTGGTTTTTAACCTTGCAAAATAAATGTAGCTTTAATACTTTGCTACTTAACTTTTCAAATGACTTTCCAAACTATTTGCCATAGTGTTCTGGACAATTTCTGTTGGATATGACCAGTTAACACACTGGGGATGCCAGATATGACATTTTGTCAATATACACAACATTACACGGAGGAGTGGCAGTTTAACTTGATGGATAACATTCTCAAGAGGGTGGTTTTTTTTTTTTTTACCAAAATGGGTTGTGCTTCCCCTGAAATGTTGGTGAAAAAATTCAAGAGGAATCAGCAGAGTATCATCGGAACAAAGGTGGTGTTTTCTTTTGCTTTACAAAACCTGTATAAAACATGTAGGGTAGACTCGGTTCTTTAACCATGATGAGGCAACCAATCAAGAAGAAGAAAAACACTGAATTTAAACCAGCTGTACTCCACTTAAAAATTGACATATTACCCCATCCTGCTAGAAGTGGAGAGCTTTGGTTAATATACACATGGTAAAACTATAGGTTTTAAACCAGGGAATAGCAACCTTTTGGAAAGAGAGGACCAAACAGCTATGCAGTGTCATGGAGGAAGACCATGTGATTAAATATGTAAATATATTTTCTTAAGAAATTTAATATAATTCTATTTTAACAAGGCCCCTTATTTTACTTCTGGAATAACAAAAAAAAAAAAGAAAAGGAAATATAACCACGAACACATTCAACAAAATAAAAGCAAATTCCTTATTTTACTGTTGGAATAACAGAAAAAACGACTATCAAAATCATTAAGAAAAAATTGAATTTCTGGCTACAAACAAAATACTGATAGAAATGGTAAATGATTTAATGTGACACTTGTTATTGCTTATTGTGCAATAACTTCTTCACATCATGTGAAATATTTGTCGAAGACCAGAGCAAAACATTGTTCAGGTGATCGCCATTCAACCTTTTTCTTAAATGACTTTTAACATATTTTATTTTCGAAAAAAAGTTGTTCCCAAGCATATGTACTTCCAAATAATATCATTAGTTTTGGTCAGTCAAGATGTTTTTATATTTTCTGCTTTGGTAATTAATATTTCTAATAGAAGTCAGCTGTGGGGATTTAAACTAAAACTTTGATTTCAAAGATTTCTTGTACTATAAGTTAATTGTAATGTAATGTCAGTCCAGTGTAAGATGGCTGGTTGGACAGAAATCACTTAAGGGCCAGATATGGGATGGGGGTTGCTGACCCCTTTTTTAAACCATCAAATATCATCAGAAACAAAAAAGTGTTCGTTTGTTTGTCTTTACAAACCTCCATGAAATAAATATAAGTTTTATGCACTCAATGTAAGTCCAGTGTAAGATGGGTGCTAGACAGAAATCACACGAGGGCTGAATGTGGTCAGCAAGCTTGGAGTTGCCGCCTGCTGTTTTAAACGGTCAAATATCATCAGAAACTGGAAAGTGTTTGTTCTTCTTTACAAACTTTCATGAAACAAATATAAGTTTTATGCATATGCGATATAAGGAATCAAGTCAAGAAAGGTTATGGCAAGCCCAACCTTTCATGAAACTCCGAGTGGAATGCAATACCCCAGCCTTAGTTATCATTAACAATATTATACAACTTCTGAAAAAAGAAAACAATAAAAATCTTAAGTACAGGGTGGAATGATAAAATTTTCGCCCTAGAAAAGATGACATGATTCCATTTTCGTTTAATGAAAACTGGTTTTCTTTTTTTGTTGCAGACCATCTACTAGTTGGCCAGTTGTGTAGAAATCCCAAGAGCGATAGGAACCTTCTATCATGTCTGAAACTGACACAATGAGCGACGAGCGAGATCGGAGATGTGCTGCTATAAAACTCATGCTCTCTACCGATCCAAGTTATTGCAACAGGACCATTGCCAGCACCCTCAAAATGCAAATCCAGAAGGTTCAATGCTTGAGGGCACAGCTCAACGCATCAGATGACCCTTCGGATGGCTACGGTTATGGTTTTTGGTGTGGTTTCAAGTGAAGGCCACATCATGCCACCTCACATCTTTAAAGTCTGCTTGAAAGTCAACACCTTGGATGTGCTGAAGAGTGTGGTGATCCCCTGATGCAATCAGGTGGCCGGTGGCGGACCCTGGGTGTGGCAGCAGGACATGGCGCCGGCTCACAAGTCCAAAGAGACCCAGGCTTGGCTTCAGAAGGAGTGCTACGACTTTGTACCCTTCTCTCACAGGCCCCCACTCTTCCCCTGACCTGAACCTGCTCGACTACTTCGTTTGGTCATACGTTGAGAACATCATCAATATGACCTCTCACAAAACCAAAGCCAGCCTGATCGCCGCCATCCGCTGAGTATTCGCCGAGCTCCCACCAGCACTTGTAGAAAAGGCATGCTCCCAGTTCAGGATCCGTATCGAGACGGTGATTGAGGGTGAAGGCAGCTACATTGAATAGATGTCAGCTCTACTATATAATCAAGTTACCTGAATTTATTTTTTGATAAAAGTTTTAAAATAAAGCTGTTGTGTTGTTTTCTTTAGGACGACAATTTTATCGTTCCACCCTGTATTTATTGTGTACAACATCATTTTTAATAGCATGGGAAAACTTACTTATATACTTATATATGGTGTCTCAATATCCATGGGACCCATGTGACAGCTAATGACTCTACTTTACAAGGATAGTTTTGGCTTTAAATAACCCATGAAGTTTTATATACCATTAAACAAAAAAACTCAGCCTTAAAGGTCAGTCTTATTTTTTCTTTGTGATTAGTGTTTTGCTATCCTCCTCATGAAGAAAGTCTAGTAGAGCAACTAATTTAGTCAAAAACCACTTGACCACGGAGCAGGTAGTAATATGTTATATGGTACCTTTAAGTACTGTAAGTATCTTGAGGGCTTTTGGCTAAACTAAACAGAGCTCAGTAAATGAATACAGTAATTAGATAAGTGAAAATATTTGGGAACAACTTATCCAGAAAAATTAAATTTTCTGACTCTAATAAAAGATGAGAAAACATTTTTTAAGTACTAACAAAATAATAATTCAAATATACTAGATGAAATGAAAGAATGTGCAAGTCAAAATTAAAAATGATATTAACTGATAATATTTCATGTAAAAGATTTTTTTAAAATGAATAAAAGAATTCTGTTTTTATTTTGATTTCTTTTTGTTGTTGGACAGATACAGATTTGGCATACAAATGAATGCAAATGGTTGGTTGGCTGTGTTTTATACAAATCCTTTCACCAGATTCTGTTTATATATATATATATATATATATATATATATATATATATATATATATATATATAAAGCTCTTCTTATGAATTGGGCAGTTCAGTAGGCGATAAGTGTATATGAATATATTCCTTAAAATTACTTTGCTTACATTGAAATGATGATAACTGAGGTAAGATATCTGAATGACAAAAAATTGGTCAGGTTTCAATTCCAGCTTGAAGCATCTTGTGTCTAGCCTCACTGAAGAGTCTTTGGATGACAATATACTTGTATATTTATATATTCAATTCAAGGTTGAGTCTTGCCCAGTTGGCTGGGGCTGTAAAATACACCGACTGCTTCTCTGCAAGAGGATTAAGACCCCCCAAAAGAATGTTCTGATATGACATAAAACAATGATGGTGAGGTTCCAGTAACGCTGAAGCTTTGGGAAATGCTGAGTACCCCTTCACTGTCATCACTCCCAAGTCTACTCTGGCCTGGAGTGGTAGCACCTGATTGGGTCCTATTTATGGGTCAAATAGAACTAAACTGTGTATTTATGCTACACTGAATTGATTGAAATAGGACAGCTTTTGACATTGAAACTGCATACTTATGCTAAACCGAATTGCTTGAAATAGGACTGTTTTGAAATTAAGGCTGCGTACTTATGCTGAACTGAATTGTTAGAAATGGAACTGTTTTTGTATGCTAAACTGAATTGTTTGAAGTACAACTGTTTCTGACATTGAAACTGTACTTATGCTATCTTAAATTGTTTGAAACAAAACTGTTTTTACATTTAACTGTGTGTAAACAAAAACTATACTTATACGAAAGTAAATTGTTTTAATTAGAGATGTTTGACTGAATAGCTTGAAATAGAAATGTTTTTGACAATTAAACTGTATACTTATGCAAAACTGAATTGTTTGAAATAGAACCGTTTATTTTTATAAAAATGGGTCTGGCATTAAATAACCAACAATGGTTGATATGCCATAAAACCCAAACAACCAAAAAACCACCCAAACCAGGTTGAGTCATACCAAAAACTCAAAAAATGGTACTTGATACTTCGTTGCTTAACTTCAGCATAATGAGGTACGGATCAAGGATAGAGTGGAGCAATCTAGGGAAAGGAATAGCACTCTTCCCTACACCTCAGTGTAGTAGCTATTGAAAAGGAAGCTTTTAGGTTGCCCTCAACTATTGTTGGCCAACTTATATATATACATATATATATATATATATATATATATATATATATATATATATATATATATATATATAATTTCTTAGTGATTAATTTATAGGTGATATTATTTTAAAATGAGACAGAGTTCATTTGTTTGCACACTGTTAAATAGTTTCAATTGCTGTAATCCTTAGTTCTTGTTTCACACTGTTAAAGTGTTTCGAGTATTGCTATTTATTGTTTGCACACGGTTAAATAATTTCTAGTATTGATATTCAATGCCAATAAGGATATTTGATATTAATTATAATCCTTTTTAAAAGATTAAACAGTTCTATTTGACCCAAAGATGGGACCCTAACAGGTACTAGAGACTGTGGGTTAGAGTGAACCTGGGAGTAATGGCAATGAATGGGTACTCCAAGACAGGAGCCTCACCATGATGGCTTTGTGCCATATCAAGAACACTTGTTGGTGGCAGAGAATCTTACCCCCCCCCCAGAGATGCAATTGGCACATTCTACAGCCCCTGCCAACTGGGCTAATCAACTCAAAGTCAGTGATTAGTAAGTTTTGCTCATTAACAACAACATAAGATTTATAATTTTTTTTCACTTCTTTGTTTTTATTTCATTCTGTCATCTGAATAATTAAAAATGGGAAAAAAATCTGATGCACTAATCGTAATTGGACTTCATTAGAGAAATGAATTTAAATTTTATTTTTGAACTTCATTTTTTTTAAATTTTGATGTAATCCTGACATTATTGTTTAAGCTTAAAAAATTGTTTAAGCTTGAAAAATTGTTTAAGCTTGAAAAATTATTTTTCAAAATCAGATTTGAAGATGAAAATTTTCTGCAACACAATGCTATCACTTTTTAAAATTTCGTTATCATGAAAAATTTAAATGTGAATTTAGAAATGATTTTTAAAAATGGTTCTCTTTTCATTTTCAAATATACATATTACTAAAATATATATTACTAAACTGTACATTACCAAAATATATACATATTTCTAATATATATATATATATTGTAATATATATATATATATATATATATATATATATATATATATATATATATATATATATTGCACTATATATATATATATATATATATATTACTAAAAAAATATATTACTAAAATATATATAACTAAATTGTTTATAACCAATATATATATATATATATATATATATATATATATATATATATATATATTTCTAATATATATATATATAGCTTTTTTTCCAGCTGTTTTGTTAGCGTCCAAGTGGTGCATCTATACAGTAGTATTGACATGACTGCTGCCTGGAAGAAACTGCGTTTCATTTTATTGGTCAGGTTTGATTTCCATAATGAACTAGTCCTGGCGGCAACACCCCACAAGGCACCAACTATACGGCTACCTGCCTCCCATCACGAAAACTATCCAAGTTAGATGAACCAGACATGCAGGACACTGCTGGAGAAGCAGAGACGAGCTCATAAGTGATGTACTCCTATGGACCCCCACATATGGGTGAGCAAAAGCAGGACGACCAGCTCGAACATACATTCAGCAGCTATGTGAGGATACGAGATGTAACCCTGAAGACCTACCAGAGGCAATGAATGATAGGGAGAAGTGACGAGAGAGGGTCAGGGATATCTGTGCAAGCAAAACGACATGATGACGATGATGATGATGATATATATATATATATATATATATATATATATATATATATATTACAAAAATTCACACTTTGTATGTAACCCTTCAAAAACTTCAGTTCTTTGCAAAATCTTTTTTAAGAGGAATACACTTGAGATTTTCTTTGAGAATAAAACTCTTTCCAGTTCAGTTTGTCATTAAATGATAATTTTGTGGGATCAGCATTTTTGCTGTTATTCTTAATCATACAGGTGCTTGATATTATGGAGATACCAATGAATTACTAATCAGAATAGATCATTATCTCATAAATAAAAGCATCAATATTATTGTGGGCTGCTGTTATAAAGAGAATCCAAGGGTTTCAGGGCTCATTGAGATATTCTTCAAAGAGAGAAAAAATTCAAATGGACAAGTAGAATAAGAAGAAATAAAATAAAAAAAACCCAAAAAAACACAGCTTTAAGAAAGGCCTTAAAAATAAACAGAAATAAATATGAATGAATCGTTGACAATTTCCTTAAAGAAAAAAAATAGATAAAAAGATAAAAAAGGTTTAATGTCATTAAAAAGAAATAAAAAAAGAGAAAAAATAGACTCATAGATTGAATAAAAAAGAAATTAAGAGATCTAATAATGTCAAGATTTTTAAAAATGATTTTAAGTTTAATAATAATAATAATAATAATAATAATAATAATAATAATAATAATAATAATAAGAAGATGATGATGATGATGATAATAAAACTGGAAAAAAGAAGAAAAGAAGGAGAATGAGAGAAAAAGAAGAAAAAATTTTTTTTTTTACTTTTATAGATTCAATATAGTTACTTAAAACTTATCACACATTTCCTAAACTGGCAGAAATAAAGATAAAAAATAAAAACGAAGCTAAAATATTAATTTCAGAAAAGTTGAAATTATTCATAAATGTTAAAGATACAGGTGTTCCACTGATCCATTTGCTTTCTATTCTTCTATAGAAAACAAAACAAAACAGAATGATACTTTCAATCACCTTTATTCCCTCTAAGCCAAAAGCTGACAATCTTTCATTTGGGATATATTGATGGGGTGTGGGGGTCACATTGACCCATAATAGTATCAAAACATGAGACTACAGGCAGTGGTAGTGGCAGTTGCCACTCGAAACTTCTGGTTGTGATCATTTCAAGCAGTCGTTGTCTAATCAATGTTATTGCACAATATGTTGCAATGTCTGTCTTATCGCAGAAAGCTATCTGGAGCCACTGGACGCTTGCATAATCACCAAAAACCAGCTTGCGTAGATCCCAGCATTACTCTGTCTGATAATTTGTATGAGTCTTTTTTGTTTCTTTTTGGTGTTGCGGGGATATGTCCAAGTTGACAATTGGTTTCTGTTGCACCAATCATTTCTATTTGTATAGAAAATAAAAAGAAATCATTTGCCAAAAATACTGTCCTTTTATCTCCACTTATCAATTTATTTCTATTCACAGAAGATTTTCAAGAGTCATTTGTAATGGTTATCATTGTAGGAAATGAACATGGTGACTAGGGTTCGAATCCTGAATGAGGTTGTTTGCATTTC
The DNA here is from genome assembly GCA_963585895.1 of Sepioteuthis lessoniana. NCBI lineage: Eukaryota > Metazoa > Mollusca > Cephalopoda > Myopsida > Loliginidae > Sepioteuthis > Sepioteuthis lessoniana. The sequence continues at coordinate 186,518 of CAUZXS010003207.1, read as the reverse complement.
ACATAGCACTAATATCCTTGGAAAAGGCATCAATTCAATAATGCTCCCTTTGGCAATGGGTAGTCTGGAAGACTTAGCTATTTAACCTTATTATGGTAATTCGTCTAAAAGAAGCAAAACTGAATTTAAAGCAGTTGTTGACATGAAGAGAGATGGACTCTACCAGGCTATTTTTCCATAAGACACATTACATGAGTGGTGCCCTCTCAACCAAAAACAGGTTGCAATACTTGTGAGTGAGAGAGATATCCAATCCAGGCTGTAAAAAAAAAGACTGGTGGGTTGATTGATTGATGGTTTGATTTTAATGGAACATTAACCCATCTAGGGTTATTTTAAGTGTAGAGTCTAGGTAATAAGTAAAGTTGGCGACCGTTGTCTAGGGTGACCAGAAGACTCCCTTTTCAATACCTACTACACCGAGATGTTGGGGAGAGCACTACTCCTTTCCCTGGATTGCTCCACTTTACCCTTGATCCTTACCTTATATTGCTGAGTGTTAAGCAAGGAGGTATCAAGTATCATTTTTAAAGTCTTTGGTATGACTGGACATGGGATTGAATCCAGGTCTCCCGGACCCTTGGCAAACACTCTACCCACTTGGCCAAAAACAAGTGGTTTGATTTGGTTGAGTTTTATGGCAATTCAACCTTTGTAGGTTATTTACTGCCAAATCTTCTTTATAGATAAATATTAAATATATGTATTTGTTAACACATTTCACGGATAACATTCTTAAACAAGCCTGAGCTCTTTTTTGCATACACTTTTAAATAGTTTCAAGTATTGCTATATAACAGTCATAATTCAACACCAGTCATTTGTTTGCACACAGTTTTTTCTAGTTGACTGATAGATAGGACCCTACCTGGTGCTACCACTCTGGGTCAGAGTGGACCTGGGAGCCATGGCAATGAAAGAGCACTCCACATTTCCCAAATCTCCAAGGCTGGAACCCAGCCATTAGATGATTCAATGTCATATGCAGGATTCTTGTTGGTGTTGTCTTACCCCTCTGCAGAGATACAGTCTGTGTTTTCTTCAGCTCCAGCAGACTGGGATTTAGGAAATAGTGTTCACATTTTTGTGTTGTGGTTTCTTTTGTTATTTTTTTGCATACAGCAGTATAATTTCAAGTCTTCCTATCAAATACTCTTTTATACACACTTTTATTGTTTCAAGGTTTGGTTTCTTTATTTAATGGCATATCAACTTTCATGAGTTATTTAATACCAAAACAATACTTGGAGAAGAACAGCAATGGTTGGTTGGTTGGATGGTTGGTTATTATGTTTTACAGTGTATCAACCCTTTTCTGTTCATTTAACACCGAATTAAATTTCAAACAATTCAGTTTAGTATAAGTATTTGTTTACAAACAGTTAAATGTCAAAACAGCTCAGTTAAATGTTAAAACAGTTATATTTCTATCAATTCAGTTTAGCATAAGTACACAGTTTTAATGTCAAAAACAGTTCTATTTCAAACAATTCAGTTTAGCATAAATACACAGTTTAGTTCTATTTGATCCATGGATAGGACTTGATCAGGTGCTACCACTCTGGGCCAGGTTGAACCAGGGAGTGATAGCAATAAAGAGATACTCTGCATTCCTCAAAGCTCCATCATTACTGGAAACTTATTCCTCTGCAAAGAAGCAGTTGGTCAACTGGGCAAAAAGAAGAGCAGTGATACTATTTAACCCGTTGCTGGGGGGGGGGGTGATAAGGTGGTTTATATCTTTCCTAAGGATATTAGTACTAAAATTAACATAATAGTGTGACTGGAGTTCAAACTCACTTACTTCCAGGCCACAGTCAAGCACTTTAGCTGTTAGAGCCCTGGGAATCCCAACACCTTATCCTATTTACCCTACCCCTCCGCTCGGGCAGGATATGACACAAGGTCAATTTTTAAGCGGAGTTTAGCAGGTTTGAATTCAAAGTTTTCCTTCTCCTAGACTAGTTGCCACACCAAGGCTGAAGAACCTAGTCTGTCCTACTATTTACCCATAGCTGGAGGGAGAATTATTGGATTCATACCTTCTCCAAGGGTATTAGTGCTATGTGAAATGCAATCAGTCTTGTCCAGGATTTGAACTCGTGTCGCCGTGTCCATGTCCTACAATGATAACCATTACACCACGGGCACCTTCTAACACCTTAGGATTTCAAAGTTAGGTTAGCTTATTTGGTTTAATGGCATATCAACCCTTTATGTTTACTTAATGCCAAATCCTGTTTGTTCATATATACATTCTATAGATATGATTTTTAAGTGAATAGTTTCTTGGCAACTTTTATTTTTTTAAGTTAAAGCTTATTTGTTTGCATACAGTTAAATGGTTTCAAGTATTTCATCTCAACACTAATAATTTTATTTCATATTAATCCTTTGTTTGCATACAGTTAAATGGTTTCAAGTATTGTAATTCAACACTAATAATTTTATTTCATATTAACCATTTGTTTGCATACAGTTAAATGGTTTCAAGTATTGTTCTCTAATACTAATTTAAAAAAAAAATATTAGTTGTTTGTCTGCACACAGAAAAATGGTTTCAAGTATTGCTATCTAATTGTAATAGTTCTATCAGCACACAGTTAACTGGTTTCAAGTATTGCTGTTTATTGTTTGTACACAGTTTAATGGTTTTAAGTATTGCTACTTATTGTTGGCACACAGTTAAATGGTTTCAATTATTGCTATTTAACACAAATAATTTATTTGACATTAAAATTACCCCAAGAAAAAGATTGAACAGTTTTATTTGATCCATAGATTGAACTCTTACAGGTATTACCACTCAGGATCAGAGTGGACCTGAGAGTAATGGGAATGAAGGGGTACTCCACATTCCCCAAACTCCAAGACTAGAACCTCACCATCAGATGCAGTTACTATCATACCCATGACACAAAATGGTTTCAAATATTTCTTTCCAACAAATAATTCTATTCAATATTATTCATTCATTTCCACACAGTGAAATGGTTTCATGTATAGTAAATGATTAAATAGTTTTATTTGATCCATAGATGGGGCCCTAATAAGTATTACCACTCCAGGTCAGAGAGGAGCTGACAGTAACAGTAATGAAGGGGTACTCCACATTCCCAAAAACCTTACCATCAGATGGTTTTGTGTCATATAATAGGACACTCATTACAGTCAGGGTCTTGCCTTTCTGCAGGGGTGCAATCAGCATATTCTACAGCGGCAGCTGTATGGTCACTACAGTTTCAAGTAATAATTTTTATTCAATAATAATCATTTGATTTGTACTCTTATATGGTTTTAAGTAATTAAAAATAATAATCCTTAGTAAACAATTATGTACCATATCCATGATAAGGATATGCGAAATGTATATAGAATGTTCATAACATATATACATAGAACATAGGAATCTCGAAACACGAAAAACACTTACGACTTTTTAGTTCAGTTATGAAACTTTTTATTACCTTTGAGTTTAAAGGTTCTTCAACATAAGGAGAGAGATGCACATTCTTTCTATTCTGGCTTTTCCATCAGCACCCCCCTCCCCATCTTGTGCGACACCTGCCCAAGGCCTCGGCGAGCAAGCAAAAGTCACCTTTCTTCTTCAGACGGCAGGACTCAACTCAACTGACTTTTTCAAAATTCCCAAAATCCTCTGCGCACTTCTGGTGGGTGACGTCATTCGCACTCCCTAGCCCCGTTTCCCAGCTGGGCTATTGTGACATCTCTGAGTGACACGTCTGCTCAGCGCGCACGCGTGAACACCTGCGTTAATGTTGCACCTAAGTAACCCATGCACTGAGCTGAAAGGTTCTCAGCCTAACTAAACCCAAAGGCATAAAACGAAATCCCTTGGCCATTATATTACAATTATAGCTTCAAGTAACTATTGTCAATCCAAGTAATTTACAAAGACATGGTATCATGTACAGTGGAACCTCAACTAATGAAAACCCAATTATATGAAAAATTCAGTATACAAAACGGGCTTTGAAGAAATTTCAATCCAATTTAACAAAAAAATATTCAAGATACAAAAACGAAAATCAAAAGTGCTGTCTGACAGTGATCATCCCAGAATTAATCTTGTAGCATCACACAAACGCTTCATTGTGCTCTTATCTTATCAAACATTTATATAGATGACTACATTGTCATTAACAAACATATTCCTTCGGGTGGGTATAATACGACTGCTTTTGGGGGCTGGAACGAATTATGCGATAATAGGGTAAATCTTGTCCCATAATATGAAAATTCCCTAAATTGAAATCCCCTCAGGAACAAATTAATTTTATGTCTTGAGGTATCATTGTCTTCCTATCTAACTGTCTACTACCACTCCAGGTCAGAGTTTACCTCGGAGTTATGGCAATGAAGAGGTGACTCCATACTGGTCAGAGTTCTAGAACTGGAGATTCACAACCAGCTGCATCTTTGTGTCATACCCAGAGCTTTATTTGTCTCTGCCTCGCACCAGACAGGACTCGACACAAGGTTGATGACCTGAAGGTTGATTATAGCAGGGATTAGGGGAGGGGAATGTTGGGCACGAGCCGAGGCTCGAGTTCTGCTGGTCTATCATCATCCCACTTAGTGCTATGAGGAACTGATGAGCCTAGCTGGACATGGACCCAAATCTGGGTCCAGGCATGGATGCCTAATTATGGCCTAAACTAGACAGCAAGGTCCAGTGCTATACAAGGGTGACAAAGTTGTAAATGATGCAGCTTGCCCACCCAAATGTGGCCCAACTGAAGTCAGGGGCCTTTTGGCCTCAAGTCTGTCTTTATTGGAGAATGCCCGCTAGGGTCAAAGCCAACAACAAATTAATGCTGTCGGCCTTGCCCCTGATGTCATACCCAGGGCCTCCCTTTTTGTTGGATTCAGTCAGTGTATACAAAACCCAACTGATGAGGTGGGATAGTGGTAGGCATAGACCAAATAAAGAGTTAAATTATTAGTTCAGTTGTATATAAACTGACAAAGGAGTGCTGAAAAGTTTTTGACTGAACTAAGAAAAAGGAGAAATTTATTTTAAGAAGGCCAAAAGAAAGTTTAGATATGATGTTCCTAGGGTGCTGAACTTGCAGATGAACATATTGAATTGCATATATGTCTTATGGCTCTTGATCCTTCTATTCTTGTTTGGACTAAGAACAGTATTCCTTCATATTTGGAAAACAAAATAGTCTGACAACTTTAATGCATACAGTATCAAATTTAGACGTATGTATTTATCTAACCTGTCAACGAGAAGAAGGATGTGACACAAGGTCTATTTTAAGGTGGAGTAAAGCTGGTTTGTATTTAGAGTTGTTATTCTCGCTTGTTTCCTTGGCCTATAAGATCACAACACTTTTTCAATATCAAGCAAGATGATCGATTACTGAGTTTTGAATTGTAAATGCCTTACCATTTCATTTGCTGTGTAGAGAGTGAGATTTTGCGCGGGGTTCAAACTGAGCTGTTCATCAATCAGAAATATGTTTTGAAGTGCAGAGAGTTAAGTTTATAGTGAGTGAGTTTAAGCTCCTATAGTGGTATTACACTCACTTTCAGACAAGTACCCTTGGGTTAAGTATGAACCACTCCTCCACCCCGGCTGTGGGTTAAGTTGTGGGGATTTAGGAATTGACAATAAAACTCCCAACCAGATGTTGACTCGTTGGCTGCCACATACAGAATGTATAAACGTGTCGCCATGCATTGGCTCCATGCACCCATCTGGTTAAAAATCAGAAAAAAAGAAAAATAATAAAAATGAAAGTAGCCAATGGGAAGCAGTTGCGGCAAAATGAGAAGGATTTTGGAGTGACGAATTTGGAGCTGGTGGGGAGAGATAAATACTCAGGTTTTCAGTGAACTGGGTCAGTGAGGACAAAAGAGACCCAAGGAAGCACATAGATACAGTGATCAGTCGAGAAGTAATGTCCGCCCTCGAGTTAAGAGCTGAAACTACTTTTCTGCTAGTTCTACTACCAGACCATTAAAGAAAGAGAAAAAAAGAAAAAGGAATAAGTACGCTTTAAAAACATTCTCCTCCTTTCCCCTTTTTTCCTAATATCTGACTTTCCACCACATCGAAAATTTACTACTCATAAAAGGGAACTTCTGAACATTCAAATCCAAGTTGACACTTTATTGTTTTATAAAAATTGTTTAAATTTTAGATGTTCCTTGTTTGTCTCGTTTTAAAAGAAGTTTTTCTGATTGTATGTTGTAACACTCCAAACCCAACAACAAGGCTATAAAGTTGTTCCACTGCTGGTCTTCTGCAATGATGGTTTTGGTATTAAATACTCCACAAAGGTTGATATAACATTAAACCAAGAAACCAAAAGCAGTATAGTGAAATTTATAGAAATATAAGAAATGCTATCATCATAGAAAGATTAGATTTGTGAAGTTTAAAAATGAAGATTTTGAAACATTCATCTCATTTCTTACTTAAGCAAAAGATCCCATTCTGTTTAACTATTTACAAATAGCTATGGGAATAACAGATAAGGACATGACTTTCTCCATGGCATTTACCTTGCACAGTACAAGAGTCAAGTTTAGTAAGAGTCAAATTGTTCCGTAAGTTTAATTCTTACAGGGTGCCGTATATTTCTGGCTTTGGGTGAAATCATTTTTAAAAAAACATACCTGTTGATAATCAATATTCATTTACAATAACAAAGACAAAAGTATAGGTTTGGTTTGGTTTGATTTGGTTTGGTTTCTTTGTTTCATGGCATATCAACCTTTGTAGGTTATTTAATGCCAAAGCCATTCTCCTAGAAGAACAGTAGTGGTACTATTTAACCCGTAGCTGGGAGGATAAGGGGGTTCATACCTTTCACAAGGGTATTTGCCTGAAAGTGACTGAAATTGCGCGAGTGGAGTTCAAACTCACTTACTACGATTCCGCAGTCCATTGCTTTAACCATTACACCATGAGGACACCCCTATGAAAGTATAGACAATTTTGTTAACATTTTGAAATTTATTCACATATTGCTGGGAACATGAATTTTATTATTCACAAGCCAGCTTATTTGGTTTTGTCCTGTCAGAAAAAATTTACATTAAACTTTATTGGATAATTCTGTCAAGTTTACTTTGAACATTTTCTAGCATCTAACATCAAATTCTCAGATAGGGAACCTTGAAGAGTGTAATGGTAGATGAGCAATGGTACTAAACTACTGATATTGTGTCTACTTCTCACTGGGTGCCACATACATCTGGCCTTGTACTAAACTAAGTTCACCTGAGTACATGATGACAACACCAAGTTTCCATAAAGGTTTAGTTTGGTTTATTTGTTTAATGGTACCTCAATTCCTTATGGGTTATTTAATACCGACATTTGATTTATTAGTTTGGTTCAGTTGTACTTCTGATTATATTTCTGATGTTCTATTCATTTTTAATTTGTATTTTTTATCTATAATCAATTGTGTGAATACAGTTGTATGATATGAAGCATTCCTAATTAATACAAATAATTCATTCACAATTATATGGCTTCAAATAACAATTTCTAATTAACAATTATAATGATTTGTTTGCATACAGAGGGTATCCTTGTGGGGTAATGGTAAAGCATTAGACTGCGGAATTGTCGTCAACGAGTTTGAACTCTATTCGTGCTAATGAAACGCAGTTTCTTCCAGGCAGCGGTCACATCAATACTGCTATATGGATGCACTACATGGACGCTAACAAAATGGCTGGAGAAGAAGCTAGATGGCAATTACACAAGAATGCTGCGTGCAATCCTGAACAAGTCCTGGCAGCAACACCCCACAAGACACCAACTGTACGGCCACCTTCCCCCTATCACGAAAACTATTCAAGTTAGACGAACCAGACATGCAGGACACTGCTGGAGAAGCAGAGATGAACTCATAAGAGATGTACTCTTATGGATCCCCACACATGGCCGCGCAAAAGCAGGACGACCAGCACGAACGTACATTCAGCAGCTATGTGAGGATACGGGATGTTGTCCTGAAGACCTACCTAGGTCGATGAACGATAGGGAGGAGTGGCGAGAGAGGGTCAGGGATATCCGTGCTACCAGTGCGATATGATGATGATGATGATGATGTTCCCTTTTGGACAAATACCCTTACGAAAGGTATGCAGCCCCTTATCCTCCCAACTATAGGTTAAATAGTACCACTACTGTTCTTCTAGAAGGATGGATTTGGCATTAAATAACCAAAGAAGGTTGATATGCCATGAAACAACATACAAACAAATATTCACCTTGTTTGAATACAGTTATATGGTTTCAAGTATTCTTATCTACTAATAATAATTTATACACAATTATATGGCTTCAAATAACAATTTCTATTTACTAATTCTGATCATTTGTTTTCATATAGTCATATGGTTTCAAGTATTATATATTGACCCTTAACTGAGCCGTCAATCAAGAGATACACCTGGGTAAATAAGCAGAAGAACAGCAGGAGCAGGTGGGCATTAAGCATTAATATAACCAGGGCACGGAAGGCTTGAATCAGTTGGAGATAGGATGCCAGCGTGAGTATCAGCTTGCAGACTGAGGGCTTTCAGCCTTCAGTGACCCACGGTTGAGCAACCCGGACATGATGAGAAAGAAGAGCTGCTATGGTCGAAGAAGAATTTGGGATCAATATAGCAGTCTGTTCCTGTCTCTAGCTCATCTCTCACACACAACCAACATCACCCTTTTAAGAATAAAGTGTGAGAGATTATATTTTTATAAAGAAGTGTGTTCGTTCGCTCATTGAAGTTCGTCATTATTGTTGACTATGTTTCCGCATATATTTGTATATGCATGTAGCTATACAACACAAGTATTCCTATCTAACACCAATAAATCTTTCAAATTACAAATAATGATTATCTTTACTGAATATTCTTGATATAAATAATTTGAAGACAGTTATATTGTTTCAAGAATTCCTATCTTATAGAAATGATTTATGTAGATCTATTTGATACATAGATGCAGCCTTAAACATTATTACCATTCCAGATCAGAGTGAACCTGGGAGGAATGACAATTAGGGGTTACTCTATATTCCCCAGATCTCTAGAACTGGAGCCTCACCATCAGATATAACTTTGTGTCATACCCAGGGCAGCCATTTTGGGGGGTCTTATTCTTCTGCAAAAGATGTCAATATATTCTAAGCCCCACCGACACGGCAACTGATAATTTATACACTCATTGGCCTAGTTTATAGAGTGTTTACCAATGGTCCGGGAGACCTGGGTTCAATCTCAGGTCGTGTCATACCAAAGACTTTAAAAGTTGTACTTGATATTTCCTTGCTTAACACTCAGCATTATAAGGCACAAGTCAAGGATAAAGTGGAGCAATCCAAGGAAAGGAGTAGCACCCTACCCTTCACCATGGTGTAGTAGCTATCAAAAAGGGGGCCTTCTGGTTACCCTCGACTACAGTCGCCAACTTTACTGACAAGTAACTAATAATAATCCTTTGTCAACGTTTGGGGCTTCATAACTGTAGCCTCACCACTGATTGCAGTTTAGAGCCATACCCAGGACATCTTTCTTTGTGGGGTCTTTCTCTTCTGCAGAGAAATCAGCCATCTCAAAAAAAGTCACACTTGAGGGATATAAAGAAAGCCACAGTCAAACGAGTCATTGGCATATGAAGAGAAAATCAACCATCTCGTTAAAGTCATACTTGAGGGATATAAGAAAGCCACAGTCAAACGAGTCATTGGCATATGAAGAGAAAATCAACCATCTCGCTAAAGTCATACTTGAGGGATATAAGAAAGCCATAGTCAAACGAGTCATTGGCATATGAAGAGAAAATCAACCATCTCGTTAAAGTCATACTTGAGGGATATAAGAAAGTCACAGTCAAAAAAAGGTGGAAAAATCTGATATAGAGGATCATATATGAATGTTTAGTTTAGGTTGCTTTGGTTTTACAGCACATTAACTATTGTTGGTTATTTAATGCCAAATCCTGTTTTTACATATATATCAAATATATGATTTGTAAACACATTTTGTAGATACACATAGTTAAATGATCAAATCGTTCTCTTTCTAACAATTCAGTTTAGCAAAAGTCAACAAAGTTAAATGGTTCCAAGTATTGATATATACTGTTAACAATTATATTAAACACCAGTCGTTTGTTTATATACGGTTAAATGATCAAACAGTTCTATTTCCTAATTCAATTTTGCATAAGTTATATATTTGCACACAGTTTAAATGTCAAACATTTCTATTTGACCCATAGATAGGACCCTATCAGGTGCTACCACTCCAGGCCAGAGTGGACCTGGGAGTGATGATAATGAAGGGGTACTGCACATTCGCTAAAGCTCCAGAATTACTGGAGCTTCACCATCAGATTGTTTAGCGGCATATATCAGGACACTTGTTGGGAGTGTCCAACCTTTCTCCAAAGATGGGGTTAGTTTATTCTACAGCCCCAGCTAACAGAGTTGTCATATATGAAGGAAGGCAGATACACATTACAACCTTGAAGGTAAGGTCCAGATAATTGATTTGGAAATGATGGAATTTGAAGGCGGTGGTATATATTGGTTTATCTGTCAGTTGCATGAATTAAACTAGTAAAGATTTCAGCCCCATGTAATTTTCTTTGCAATCGAAAAAAAAAAGGAATTGAAGAATTTAACAAAGAGAATGTTTGTGAATATTTCCATGTAAAAATTTGGAATAAAGCTGCATGCATAACTGAAAAAAATAGAATGGCAAGAGATTTTCTACTGAAATAAATTAAGAAATGACTGTATGCCACAACTTTCCTTTTTTTTGCTGTTTAAAAAAGAGATGCTCTTTTTTTGTGTTGACCATCCACCTGTTAACATTAGAGACAATTCCCAGAATGGTGTGATGAAAATAATTAGTCTGAAGTTATTAATGGTTTATTCTCTTAGACTTATGCTAAGCTTCTTAAATAACTATAGGGTATCTCACCACTATGCTAGGATTAACAAGTTAGTCTTTTAGATATTGCTTTTATGAATCTAAGTCTTGCTGGATTTAAAGCAAAGCTGAGTAAACATGAAATATCTTCAGGAAATATCAAGCTGTATTTAGCAAGACAGAAATAAATAATGAATTAAATGTTAATTTTCTTCAAAATAGTCCTTTTGACTCAGACTGAAGGTATATTTACCGAGACTGAAATGAATAATGAATGAAACATTTATTTTCTTCCAAATAGTCTCCTTGACAAGCAACAATCTCATTCAAACTAATAGTTATCAACCCCTCTGCATGGGGAGGATGTGATTAATGGTCAGTTTTTAAAGTGGAGTTTAACAAGTCTGAATTCAGAGTTTTCCTTCTCCTAGACTAGTTGCCTAACCAGAGCTAAAGAGCTCTACTATTTACCTTGAGCTAGAGGGAGAATGACTGGATTCATACCCTTCCAAAGGGTATTAGTGCAATGTGAAATGCAATCAGCCTCATTCGGGATTTGAACTCGTATTGCTGGGTCTATTTCCTATGACGATAACAATTACACCACAGACACCTCCAAATTTTCCCTCGGTCAAAGAACTTCTCTGAGCCACTTTTGATGTAGTGTGAAGCTATGACATTTGTACTTATTTTAATGTCTTCTATGTGATTAATTCTTATCTTTCAGATGAATTTTCAGTTTAGGAAGCACACCTAAGTCATTTGGACACAAAGTTTAGTAAGTATCAAAGGTGCTCCTCTTGCACAATCCTGGTTTTTATCAAAAGACTTTTGATTCAAAAAGTATCTAGACAAGCTTCATGCTTTTTTAACTTGATACAAACTCATCCAGATAAAGTATAGACAACAGTGTAGACATCTAAAAGTTGCTTAGCTGTGTACATATCTAGACATCAAGATTTCTTTTATAAGTTGCTCAGCTGACCACATATCAGGACAATCATCTAAACATGTAAACATTGTCACTTTATTATACAAGGAGGGTCAAAATAATCTGACACATTTGTAGTTTTGATAAAAGCAAATTAGAATAAATAATGAAAAAAGGAGTTTTATTTTCCAAATGTATATAAGATGCCATTTTCTTTTATTTCATTTTAGAATCACATCAATCAAATGTTTGTCGTTATAATCCACACAATGACGAAGATGTTTGCAAAAGTTGTCCATCACTTGATGGATCCTTTCATATGAAATGGTAACAGTTTCATTTCAATGCTGGTCCAGTAGCTCTAAAGTTAGTAACCCATAATAAAATCGTGTTTCGAGTAGGTATGGGATCATGTATACCAAGCCCAAAGAGCACAAGGAAGGCTCTTTGTGTTGCAGTTACTGACTCGTTCTTTATAAATATTTCCACAATGAAAGTATGATGTTGGCTTGTCCAATTTATGTTGGTAACCTGAAACAAAATAAAATGTAATGGTATCTTCAGCTTGTTTATCGAAAAACATGTGCATATTTCTAGCTGCTGCAACATATTTATGTATTCTTATTGATACTGTATTAGACATTGGCATGATGGTTAGTGTGTTTGCCTCTGGCCCGAGAGAACTGGGTTCATTCCCAGATCGAGTCATACCAACTTTTTTTTTTCCAATTCTGCAACTCTTTCAGCTTGTTTATAGAACAAAATGTGCATATTTCTAGCTGTTGCGACATTTATATATTCTTATTGATACTATATAAGACATTGGCATGATGGTTAGAGTGTGTGCCAATGGCCATGGAGACCTAGGTTCAATCCTAGATCAAGTCATACCAACCAACTATTTTTTTTCAATTCTGCATCCCTTTCAGCTTGTTTAAAGAACAAAATGAGCATATTTCTAGCTGCTGTGATATATTCAAGTATTTTTTTAATACTATTTGTATATATTATGTATGTATTATGTATATATTAAATGGTCTTTACATATAAATGAGGTTATCTTGTCTTTCCTTTATTTTTATTCAGTATTAGTATATCACGAATATACTAGTGTTAATATTTGAAAATAAAAATACATTTTTCATTATTTATTCTAATTTGCTTTTATTAAATCTACAAAAGTGTCAAATAATTTTGACCCACCCTATATAAGTTACTCAATTCTATACACATCTTAACAGCAATTTAGATCATTACTTTCTTAGATAAAGTTTTTCAGCCGGGCAGATATCTTCAATCATTTTTAAAATTTGAAAATTTAAATCTTCTGCCGGATATCTTTTTTATCATGTAAAAAGACAATAAATTATTATCTCCTTTAGAAAACGTGTGTGTCCATTGGATTCCTTATGAGTTTTCACATGATTGTCACAGAAACCCATTCTTGTCCTCTTTTGCCTCAATTCTTCAAACAATAGAGATGTTGTCTCTTAAGGGGATGTCGTGGTGGTGTAATGGTTAAAACATTGGACTGTGGAATCTTAGTAAGTGAGTTTGAAACTCCACTCAAACTATTTCATTCACTTTTGGACAAATGCCCTTGAGAAAGGCATGCATCCCCAAATCCCCCCAGCTATGGGTTAAATAGTACTACTACCATTCTCCTAGAAGGATGGCTTTAGCATTAGATAACCTACAAAGGTTAGGTTGATATGCCATAAAACAAAGAAACTGAAACTATTGTCTTCTGACCCTGCCATGAAACAGGAAAAACACATGACTTTAGCCATTTTTTTTTCCATTATCATCAAGTTAACCTTTTTCCAATTCTGCATCTCTTTCAGCTTGTTTATAGAACAAAATGTGCATATTTCTAGCTGTTGAGACATTTATATATTCTTATTGGTATTATACCAGACATTGGCACAGTGGTTATAGTGTTTACCAACAGCCATGGAGACCTACGTTCAATCCCAGATCGAGTCATACCAACCATTTTTTTCCAATTCTTCCCCCCTTTCAGCTTGTTTATAGAACAAAATGTGCATATTTCTCGCAACTAGGACATATTTATGTATTCTTATAAAAACTGTACGAAACATTGGCATGATGATAAGAGTATTTGCTAATGGCCTGTGAGACCTGGGTTCAATCTCAGGTAGAGTCATACCACATTCTTTTTTTCCAATTCTGCACCTCATTCAGGTTGTTTATAGAACAAAATGAGCATATTTCTAGCTGCTGTGATATATTTATGCATTCTTATTGATACTATTTGTATGCGTTATGTATATATTATGTATAAATTAAATGGTCTCTACATATAAATGAGTTTATCTTGTCTTTCCTTTAATTTTATACAGTATTAGTATATCACAAATATACTAACGTTTATATTGGTTCTTGGTAGGTGGAAACTTGACTAAATATCTTTACTACCTTCAAGCGTCACACTGATCATATCTGGTAAAATGAAATAAGTATCATTATGATATAGATATTGTATTAGTTAAGTGTATAGCTCCAAAGTATCTTGAGTTTGCAATAAAATGTAAAAATATCTGTTCAAGAAATATGAACCATATAAGTGTCAGTATACCAGACTCAATACATCTTTTAATGAGACGGCTTTGCGAAATACAGGATTATGTAAGTGCAGCATACTTCAAACTTAAAGGAAAGGGAGATCGATTGATTGATTTTAATGCCAAGTATACTCATCTTGAATTATTTTATACTTAGAGGTAAGGAAATTGAATACATTGTCCATTTACATGTTTTGTGTAGTTTTTTTAAGAGTTTTTTTGCATATCAAGTATTTTTATTTAATCTAAATGATTTTTAAACACATTTATTTGACCCATAGATGGAATTCTAACAGCTGATACCACTCCAGGATGGAATGGATCTCAGAGGAATAGCAATAAATGTATGCATTGTGGGTTATTTAGTGCCAAATCCTCTGTATATATTAAATATATATTAAATATATATTAAAAATACATTAAATATATATTAAAATATATTAAATATATATTAAAATATATATTAAAATATATATTAAAAAAAATATATTATATAAATATGTTTTTATATATTATATTATATAAATATATTATATAAATATATATTATATATTATATATATTATATATATTATATTATATATATTATATATTATATATATTATATTTATATAAATATATTATATAAATATGTTTTTATATATTTTTATAAATATGTTTTTATATATAAAAATATATATTAAAATATTAAAATATATATTAAAATATATTAAATATATATTAAAAATACATTAAATATATATTAAAAATAGCAATAAATGTATGCATTGTGGGTTATTTAGTGCCAAATCCTCTGTATATATTAAATATATATTAAATATATGATTTGTAAACATTTTGTTGATAACATTTTTAAACAAGCCTGAGCTAATTTTTTGCACACTGTTAAATGTTATCAAGTTATTTTTATTTAACAGTGACAATTTAACATCAGTCATTTGTTTGCACACATTTAAATAGATATATATGTTATTTAAGAGTTTAGTTTGTCGGTAATTCTTAAATGTGTGAGAACTAGTATTGCATGTTTCTACACAGTTAAATGGTTTCAAGTATTGCTATGTAACTCTAACAATTCAATTAAACATCAGTCATTTGTTTACAGGCAGTTAATTGACCAAACAGTTCTATTTCGAAGAATTCAATTTAGTGTAAGTCATTTATTTGCACAGTTTAAATGTCAAACAGTTCTATTTCCCTCAAAAACAGGACCTTATCAGGTGTTACCTCTCCTGACTAGAGCAGACCAGGGAGCAATGGCAATAGAGTGGTACTCCACATTTCTCCAGCATTACTGGAGCCTCACCATCAGATTGTTTAGTGTTATATCCAGGACACTCATCGGTGGGGGTCTGCAAAGAAGCAGTCAGTGTATTCTACTCAATATTCCCCATAGCTCTAGACCTAGACCCTCACCACTTAAAATAGTTTAGTGCAATACCAAGGACACTTTTCTTGGGTGCATCTTCCCCCTCAGCAGCATATTCTTAGCCCAACCAACAAATCAAAGAAAGAGAGAGGAGAATTAATGGCTGTCATGATAAAAACAAAACTGTATCATTCACTATTTGTGGTCTAGTGAATGAAAAATGATTGACAAACAAGGGTTAAATGACAAGGAAAGGTGTATTTAGGATTTTATAAAACAAGCAATTCCAATATACAGAGGACAGTAAGTGAGGGCTGAATACTTGTAATATTACGGATGGGTGCTATCATTGAATTGCGGCAGTCTCAAGGTTGGAGAATGCGTGAGCACAACAGCTGTCATCGGTCAGTGGATACATAGGTCTGAAGATCAAAAATGTCACGAACCTCATTCGTCCTGGCAGAATGACCCGTAGAGTTCAAGTGTGATTTTGATATAATCATGCGTGAACTTTCATATGCTACACTATTGTTTTCACTGGTGATCATCGAGCCTTCCGGAACCTTCGAATTGATCCATCAAATCGTTATATAAGAAATCAAGTAACGAGATTTGGCAGTTCAAGGCAGGTTTCCAAACAGGTTCAACAGAGGTCCATGACACCCCGACCCATGTCATACCCAGCCTGTCAGCAATTCAACTGATATGATAGTATCAACAAGCCAACGATAACGCCACCACCATCATCGCCAAGAAGAGGAGGGAGGAAGAATGCTATTGAACAAACTCTTTTTAACTACAGTCCGCTGTAATCCATAAGAATAAAAGTGACTACTATTTTCTTCCTTAAAATTCAAGTTTTGAGAGTTTCTTTTCTGCGAACTCCTTTCTTTCAGACTCCACGTATTTTAGTCCTATTTTGCTACATACTGTTTGCAGAAGTTTATGATGTATTTGGAAAGGGATGCTATTTATGTTTTGGCACAACAATAATATATTTAACATGATCTATAAAAGGACATTTGAAGTAAGGGGATTTTTCCAACAAAAAATAATCATTTAAAAACATTATTCCAAGACCTTCAAATCACCATAAAATGTTATGAACTGGTGTTAGAACAATAAAAAATATTTTCTGGATAAAAATCAATAAATTTCCTACATTAATTTGTTTTTTCTATCATTTTTCTATAATTAGCATTAGTGAAGGCTTGGTTTTATGGTGTTACATAAAGCAGTCCAGAAAACGCATGGCAACTATCTGAAAGAAAAATATATTGCAAAAATAGTTGAATTTGCTATCACGATAATACAAAAATTCTCTTCAAAATTCCTTGGCAGGTGGAAAATATGGATCTACAAACAAAATATGAGTTTGATTATAATAACCAGTTCTGAAACTCTAGGCAGTGTACAGTCATCTTTTCTCCCAGTTTGTTTTTCCAGGCCTTTGGAGACCATTCCCAAGGTGACAATTGCATATGATATTACCATCATCTTTATGTTCCACAGCTTTTTCAGTTCTCTTGCAAGATCCAGGTATTTGTCAATCTTTTCACATTCTATCATTTTCACATTATTTGGTTTGGTTTGGTTTGGTTTTATGGCATATCAACCATTGTAGGATATTTAATGCCAAATCCATTTTTATACATATAAACAGTTTTATTTTAAACAATTCAGTTCAGCATTAGTACAGTTTTTTTGACACACAGTTAAATGTCAAAACAGTTCTATTTCAAGCAGTTAAGTTAAGCATAAGTACAGTTTTGTTCTATTTGGCCTATAGATAGGACCTTATTAGGTGCTACTACTTCAGGCCAGAATGAACCTGGGAGCAATGGCAGTAAAGGGATACTCCACATTCCACAAAGCCTAAGCATTACTGGAGCCTCACCATCAGAGTGTTTGTTGTTATATCCAGGACATTTGTTTTGGGAGTCTTATTCCTTTGCAGAGATGTCGTCAGTGTGTTCTGCAGTCCCAGCCAACTGGGCTGTCATTTTCACTTCATGGTCCATTGGAATCTGTGACAGTAATGTATAATAGCACACATATCAACTGTATCTGAGTCATCACAATGAAAATTTTTATGTTTGAATCACACATCATTTCTAGAACCTGCTATGTAAAAAATTGTCAATTTTGTTAAGTGCTACAAGTTTCCATGTGAATGAGATATATGACAAAAATATTTGAATTAATCAGAAATTTCTTTCTAAAATTATTCGTTGGAAGGAAAATAAGGATTTGCAAACAGAATATAAATTTGTCTATAATTATACATATTATGAGTGAGCTCTGTTTTGTCTGGATTCACAATTTTTTGCAAGCAGTGGTTGTGTCCATACTACAATATGGATGCACCATATGTACACTGACTAAGCATATATAGAAAAAAGATAGCAATTGCACAAGAATGCTGTAGGCTATATTGAACAAATCCTGAAAGCAATACTTATTGTAAACTACCTTTAAGCTGAATCCCTGTTGCATGGTCTAGAGCAGGCATCAGGTGGCATTGGTCTCCAATTCAATGCAGACAAAACTGAGTACATGAGTTTTAATGAAAGAGGAGGCATCTCCACACTAAATGGGGATTCTCTGAAACTAGTGGACAAGTTCACCTACCTTTGAAGCAAGATCTTATCTACTGAAAATTACATCAATATGTGACTAGCAAAGTCATGGACTACTATTGATAGGTTATAGAACATACAGAAGTCAAACCTATCTGATAAAATAAAAGGCGATTTTTTTCCAAGCAGCAGTTGTGTCAATTCTACTATATGGATGCACCACTTGGATGTTGACTTAGGGTATTGAGAAAAAGCTTGACGGCAATTGCACAAGAATGCTGTGAGCCATACTGAACAAATCCCGGAAGCAACAACCAAAAAAAAACAGCATCTGTATGAACACCTTCCATCTCAAAAACCATCCAAATAAGATGGACAAGACATGCAGGACATTGCTGAAGAAGCAGGGACAAACTCATTAGCAATGTTCTTCAATGGACCCAGAGGATCAGGTATTGGTCAACCAGCTAGAACATATCAACAACAACTCAGTATGGACACAGGGTGTAGTCTAGAAGACCTACCGGAAGTGATGGATGATAGAGATGAATGTTGAGAGGGAGTCAGGGAAATCCATGCTAGCAGCATGACATGATGAAAATGGTGATGATGAGTGAGCTATTTGGAAACTAGCAAACAAAATGTAGTATGAAATCTGACTCTATTTGCATGCTTCTCAGAGTTAAGAATTCAATTACTGTGAAGTATAAGTAAGTAAAGTTAGCGACCATAGTCGAGGGTGACCCAAAGGCTCCCTTTTCGATAGCTACTACACCAAGGTGTAGGGGAGGGCGCTACTCCATTCCCAGGATTGCTCCACTTTACCCTTGAACCGTACCTTATAATGCTGAGTGTTAAGCAAGGTGGTATCAAGTACCATTTTTAAAGTCTTTGGTATGACTTGACCTGGGATTGAACCCAGGTCTCCCGGGCCATCGGCGAACACTCTAACCGCTGGGCCAATGTCCCGGTAAGCAACTGTGAAGTATAGTATGACTTAAATAATTTTGTTATAATCACACATCACAGTGAGAAGATTAATAAACATTGTTTTTTACAAAGTAATACACTATTGATATTATTGAAAGGATAGTATATGCTTCACAGATATCAATCTTGTCAAATAATAGAAATACAATAAATGATTATTCCTCTTTGATTATTTGTAGGTGAAGGAGTCACACTACACATAAGGGCTCATATGATATTTCTGAAAACCCATTCTCACCCTTTTTCACCATTGGTCCTTGAATAGTAGTGACTTTATAAAAGAAATTTGTAAGGATAAAATAAAATTTGCAATATAAAAGAATTTTTATAGGATAAAATTTGATATGAAGTGAGTGACACTAAAGCAAAATTTAGTATGTGGGTAATGTTTTAGTGCGCAATATTAAACAGTAAATTCAAATGGTAAATTTAAACAGTAAGTTCCGCAGCTTTCTAGTTCAGATACTGATTCAAAAAGATAACACAGACAATAAAGTTTTTTAAAAAGGAACTTAATACAAAGAAACAAGAAAGAAAGGGATAGAAAAGATAAAGTGCAGCAAATTTTAGTGCAATTTGCTGGAACTTATCTGAGAGAATGTCTAGGAAACAAAGTTCATTAAATTTGAGTATTTTTCATTTCTTTTTTGTTTTGTAGAAATGTTTCAGAGTTCATTTAATTGCGATTCTTCTTTAAAGTTCTTTTCAGCAGAATTCTCGGTTGAATTTTCTTTCAGTTGTTTAGCTTGGTAGAATTTCAGTAGTTGACTTTTGTTTAATTTTACTTTTATTTCTTGGGAAGCATCATTCAAGAAGTAAGGGATGAAAACTATCTGCTAGCTAATTTTTCCTGCCTACAGTTTGGTCCCAGAATTTGTACTGAGGGATTGAATTGTAGTTCTCAACAAAAAGAGGAAATAGCTTTTTGGTGCCGTATTGTCTGGGATTCCTTTTCCCTTTTCCACTCTGTCCAAATCAAGAGCCCCACTTGGTAGGTTTGATTTTTTTCTTAGAAATAAATTTTTTATACCTAACAATGCTCTGGATCAGAGTGGACCAGTGAGTAAGGACAATGAAAGGTTATGCCACACAGTCATTTAGTATCATTATTCAGGACAATCTCTTTTTAGTAGAGGCTTCTTACACCTCTGCATGAGATACAGTCACCATATTTGATAAGGCATTAATATGAGGTTTGCATATTGCTGATAAACTCCTTATTTTGGAATCAATGAATTTATTGATCTTGTATATGTGATCATATTTACTATTATTTATTATTAATTCTTGTATGTTTAATCTTATGTAAATTAGAACACATATTCAGGTCTATTCAATTTCAATTTTTGTTTGTATTTTATTCCTTGCAAACAAATTCATGCAGAAATACTGTTCTTGTTTATATTTATTGCTGAGGAATGGAACAAGACATTTTTTGCCACAATAATATTGGATAACGAAGACTGGTTTTTCGTACAAGAACTGGCAATGAATATTTCACTCAATATTATTGATAATATTGATCATGTTTTGGTGCTTCCGTGCAGTCCAAGAAAATATAATTTAATCAATCAGTCACTGCTACTGGTACTGTCAAGAACAGAATAAAAACAACAAAGCAAGTACCTATGTTATCCAGAAGACTTTCAATACGATAGTTAAAAAAAAAAGAAGACATTTGTGGGCTGAACAAAGAAGGGTCTGTGAATGACCATCTTTCACATCTGAAACAAAATGACAAGACCTAGGGGTTTTTTTTCATACTTTTTTTAGACATTCCAATTCACACTTGTATTTCCAAAAGAATCCTCTCCCTTCGAGTTGGTATTTTTTTTATTAAAAAAAGAAAATGCATACTTTTTTTGAGGCTGAAACCTGAAAGGAAGTAGCCGGTAAACAGAAAGAAAACTGAATGGAAGACAGAGGAAAAGGAGAGAAAAAGAAGAAAGTAAATGAGTGAAGGAGGAAAAGAAAAAAAAAGAGAAGGGAAAAGGAAAGAAAAAAATGGAAGTAAAAGAGCAATAGAGAAAAAGGAAGGAGAAGGAGGAAAACAAGAGAGAAAAAGCAAAGAAAAGGAGATAAAGAGGAAAAAGAGAGAGAAGGAGGAAAAGGAGAGAGAAAATGGAAAGAAGGAAAGGAAAGAGGAAGAAACTAAGGCAGGAAGAGATAGAAAAAGAAGGAGAGAAGCTGGAAAAAGGAGAGGGAGAGAGAAAAGAAGAAGAGAAAGAGGAAGGAAGGAAAGGAGGAAAAGAGAAAGAAAAAAAAGAAAGAGAAGGAGAAAGGTAGAAAAGAGGATAGAAGAAAAAGAAAAGGAAGTACTTTGCAAATAGATAGAAGAATGAATCAAAGGAAGAAAGAAAGAAAGAAAGAAAGAAAGAAAGAAAGAAGTGGAACGAAAGAAAAAAGAGGAAAAAAACAAAGAGAGAGAAGGATGAAAAAAGGAATAGAGAAAGAAATGAAAGAAAAGAGGAAAGAAAAAAAAGAAAGGAAGTACCAGGCAAATTGAGAGAAGAATGAATTGAAGACAGAGAGGAAAAAAATGAAAACGAGAAGAAAAGTAGAGAGAGAAAAAGGGAAGGAAGAGAGAGTGGAGTAAAGGGGAAAAAGAGAAAGAAAGGAAAGAAAGAAAAGAGGAACAAAGAAAAGGAAAGTAAGTAGATTGGAAATTATTAAAAAAGAAGAAGTGAACAAAGAAGTGAAGGTAGAAATAAGGAAAAAAAGGAAATAAAAAAAAGAAATGGAAACAGTAATGGTAGGAGGATAAAAATCAGTAGGAGGGAAAAAATGGAAATACATAAGAATAAAAAATAAGAAAGAGATGAAGAAAAATAAAAAAAGATGAGAAAGAGAGAAGGAAGAAAAGATATGAAGAACGTATGAATTTAAATTTTGCAGACTATGAATAGCACTTTAGAATAGAATTTACATTTTTTTAAATTTATTCTTTAAATGAAGGTCTGTAAGGGGAGTTCCCATCATATAGTATCTAACACATACTGTGATTTTCGTAGTAAGAAAATTTAAACTCTAATCAAGGCTATCCTTATGGTTACTGGCACCCTGGGCAAGCAGATATTCAGCACCTTTTTTAAGTATAATTATAAAGATTTTCCCAAGATCCTCGATGATGCCTCTAAGCACATGGTGCACCCCAAGCAACTGTCCAATTTGCCGGAAATTAGAGCCAGCACTGACTCCAATCTTCTTGCTATTAGGTTCACCTTCAGATTAATACCCTTGGGAAAAGCATGAACCCCCTTATCACTCAGCTATGGGATTAAATAATACCACTGCGCATCTACAAAGATGGCTTTGGCAGTAAATAACCCACAAAGGTTGATATGTCATTACAACTGTTCTTCTACCAGGATGGCTTTGGCAGTAAATAACCCACAAAGGTTGATATGTCATCACAACTGTTCTTCTACAAGGATGGAGAAGAAGAAAGAAAAAGAGTGAGAAGGAGTAAATTTGGCACAGTATGGTATTTTGATTTCTATGTTACACTGACAATATATGTGATTTGACCAAAAAAATATTGAGGCCAAAGCTTTACTATCTTTTGGGTCGGTTGGTACAAGGGGAAATATTTAGCTGAGTCTCCATTCACCAAAGCCCAATATTATCACTAGAATATCGATGATACACTGAAAATGAATAAATCGTAGAAAGACAATATAAACTCATTTATGCATATAGGAACATTTAATACATACAAAAATATTAACAAAAATACATAAATTTATCCCATAGATAAATTATGTGTTCATAAGTTTGACTCACAAATGATTCTTCAATATTTCAAGTCAATTTCCTGCATTCAGTATTCACAGATAGCCAGGCACAAGGCAAAATTTCAAATACAAAATGTTCACCTCATATCACAGAGTAAAAAAAACATAAAAGTCTGACTTGATGTAGATGGACAGAACAATGAATTATTACTGTGTTATGGCTAGGCAGGAGACACATCACTACTGCTCAAAGAAGAGAGATAAAATTCACATGACCATTAAGTGTTCAAAGCTCAGGTTCATTTTTGAGGGGGGCAATAAATGTCTCCTTACACATCTTCAGATTGTGAAATTTAAAAAACAAATGAAGATGTTTGGTTTAGTTTGGTTTTATGGCATATCAGCTATTATTGGTTTTTAATGCCAAATCCTGTTTTTACATGTATATTGAATATATGATTTGTAAACAAGTTTTGTAGATAACCATAGTTAAATGATCAAACAGTTCAATTTCTAACAATTCATTTTAGCATAAGTCAACAAAGTTAAATGGTTCCAAGTATTGCTATGTATCACTAACAATTCAATTAAATATCAGTCATTTTTTTAACACAGTTTAAATTTCAAATAGTTCTATTTGACCCATACATAGGACCCTATCGGGTGCTACTACTCTGTGCCAGAGTGGACCTGGGAGAGATGTTAATGAAGGGGTAGTCTTCATTTCCCAAAACTGGAGCCTCATGATCAAATTTTCTAGTGTCATATCCAGGACACTTCCTGAGGGGGTCTTACTCTTTTGCAGAGTTGCAGTCAGTCTATTCTACAGCCCCAGCTGGCTTGGCTAAAATGAAGATTTGAGCTAAGCTAAGAAACTTTTATAATAAAGAGATGGTGTATAAATACCTAGACAAAGTTTGTTTTGGTTTTTTAATGGCATACAAACCTTTGAGGAGTATTTAATGCCAAAGCCATCCTGGCAGAAGATCAGCTGGGTGCTATTTAACTCACAGCTAGGACTGGACAAAATCTCTTCAATTCAGGATCCATTCTTTGTATTTTTGATCAACAGTTTCCATACGTTTTGAATAGAATTGTTTTCTTTTAAGTAAGATAAAAGAAATGAAATTTCATATTTTTTTCAGTAAAAGACTCACACAGTTTGTAGGTCTGATGTAGAGCTATCTTTGTATCAAGTTTTATTTTGATAGGTTCTTTAATAATCAAATTAAGAAGAAATAAAGAAACAAAATATTTAGATGCTGGCGCAAAAAATGTGGACAAATTTTTTTGTTTATGTCTATATTCAAACATTGCTTACATAAGAGCATGAAAAGCAAATTTTTTTCTCACTTTTTAGATCGACATTGTATAGTGTAGCCTCCTTGTGTATTCAAGTGTTAAAAATGTGTCTAAAAACCAATATCTTTTCATAGACATGTCTTATTAACATGTCTTCTGTAAATTAGTTTCACTCTTGCATATCTCAGACATGGCCTTATTTCTATTTTCCATAAAGTGTCTGTGAATTCATATTCTCTCTCTCTCTCTCTCAGCTATGGGTAAATAGTAGGGCGGATTTTGCATTGATATGGCAAACTCAACTCAAAATTGACCTTGTGTCACACTCAGTCTGAGACAGAGGTTTTGGATAGATACAAACCATAAACTTATATAGATACAAATGATGTAACCGCTTTTGTCGTAAATGGATGAGACAAACCAGGTTAAAATTTGTGATGAGGTTGTTTGCATTTCACTGTGCTCCAATGTACTTGTGAAAGGCACGGATCCATCTCTTCTCTCCCTAAATATGGATGAATCATGGAACAGACTGGGTTCTTTAGCCTTGGTATAGCAACCAGTTTAGGAGAAGGAAAACTGAATTTATACCAGCTGTGCTCTGATTAAAATAAACTTTTGTCACATCTTACCTGTGGTGGTGAAGATGCATAAATATTTATGGCAAATTTACATATAAACTCTTTATGAGTATACTGTTTGTTGTATAATTGCTTGTACTATGTTACTTCCGGTATTGTGGAAGTATAAAAGATGCAGTGTCTCGAGAAGATGGAGAGAAGCAGAAGAAGAGATAGAAGAGCTCTGAAGGACATCAGTCAGTCGAGGACCAACTTCGGTCATAACACCTACAGTGAGAGTCTTTTAAAACTAGTCAAACTGTACCACTTGAGTTAATAAATACTTAACTCTGTTTCACTGTGTATCGGTTCCTTACCACAATACAACACTCTCTTTTTTCATTATTTGTAATTAGGTATTTTTGTTATCTAAATGTATGTCAGCCTTTCAGTTTTTTTCTTCATTTTATTTCTATAATGTATGTATTTACCCAACCCCTCCACTACCAGTAGGATACTACTCATAGTTAATTTTTTAAATGGAGTACAACTGCTTTGAATTCTGAATTTTCCTTCTTCTGGACTGGTTGCCATACCAAAATTTAAGAGCCCCATCTGCTTTTCTATTTACCCATAGCTAGAGGGAGAATAGTTGTATTCATACCTTTTCCAAGGGTATTAGTGCTATGTGAAATCCAAACAGCATTGTTCAAGATTTGAACATGGGTTGCCAAGTCCATTTCCTCTGATGATAACCATTATGCTGTGAGTACCTCTAATTTTTATAATATATAATCTAACTTGAATCCTCATCTCAGCATCAAACTCTTATTACAATTCAATGCACTATTTACCAATAGTGGCTCCCCCCCCAAAAAAAAAATTGATAAACCCAATGCAAATAGATTATTCACTCTTGTCGTGCACAAATTCTGTAATAAAACAAGAAACTGATAAATCTTCACCTGATACCGACAGAGAGTTAATGAAATTTTGCTGTTTCTGTTTAATAAATATATGGGTTATATAATATCATAGGTTACATAAACAACTAGAATATAAATAATGAATAAATGAAGCTAGGTGAATAATCTCATGATTGATTATTATTTTAAAAATAGTATTTCCTAATATATAACTTTCTTTTTGTTTTTAATATACTTATATCATTGTCTATAATATCAAGTTTTGTTATCTTTAGCCATCCTGACTTAACCTGCCCCATCAGAAGCTTGTAAATTTAAATGGGATTTTGTCTGATAAGATTTGCAAAAAAAAAAAGACTCAATATGATATATGTTGGACATTATATAGCAAAAGCTTTAAAATGTACAGATAAGAATTGAGAATTAAAGACATTGTATCTTCCATGAATAAATAAACCCCTTCCAGTTTTTGATACAAAATTATTTCTAAACCATAGATAATAGAGTTTTTTATTATTTCTAGTAGAACATTATACAGTCACAACATATATTAATAGATAGATTAATAGATTAATATATCAATAGATATTATTCATTACCAAACTCTATAGCTGTGAAAAATCTGTAACTAAAAATAAAATTGGAAAACTTCTGCCCTGAACTGTAAAACTGACACAACTCTCAATGCAGGAGAATCCTCTTCCTTCTCCTTTTCTCACCACATTAAGTTTGTCTGCATCATCTCTCAGGTGTAAGGCCTTGTGCAACATCATTAATTTTCTTGTTTCATTGTCCATATTGTGATTTTTTTTCTCTGGTCTAGTTTAAGAACAGTCCAGGGTATCTTACAAGGGAGAAAGCTTTGGTATCTTAAAAGGGAGAATGCTTTTGTAGCAGAGATTGGTTCCAAAAAATTTAAGAACAGTCCAGAGTATCTTACAAGGGAAAACGCTTTGGTATCTTAAAAGGGAGAATGCTTCTGCAGCAGAGATTGGTTCCAAAAAATTTAAGAACAGTCCAAGGTATCTTACTAAGGAGAATGCTTTGGTATCTTAAAAGGGAGAATGCTTTTGTAGCAGAGATTGGTTCCAAAAAATTTAAGAACAGTCCAAGGTATCTTACAAGGGAGAATGCTTTGGTATCTTAAAAGGGAGAATGCTTCTGCAGCAGAGATTGGTTACAAAATTTTAAGAAAAGTCCAGGGTATCTTACAAGGTAGAACGCTTTGGTATCTTAAAAGGGAGAATGCTTTTGTAGCAGAGATTGGTTCCAAAAAATTTAAGAACAGTCCAGGGTATCTTACAAGGGAGAACGTTTGGTATCTTAAAAGGGAGAATGCTTTTGTAGCAGAGATTGGTTCCCAAAAAATTAAGAACAGTCCAGGGTATCTTACAAGGGAAAACGCTTTGGTATCTTAAAAGGGAGAATGCTTTTGTAGCAGAGATTGGTTACAAAAAATTTAAGAACACTCCAGGGTATCTTACATGGGAGAATGCTTTGGTATCTTAAAAGGGAGAATGCTTTTGTAGCAGAGATTGGTTACAAAAAATTTAAGAACACTCCAGGGTATCTTACATGGGAGAATGCTTTGGTATCTTAAAAGGGAGAATGCTTTTGTAGCAGAGATTGGTTACAAAAAATTTAAGAACACTCCAGGGTATCTTACATGGGAGAATGCTTTGGTATCTTAAAATGGAGAATGCTTTTGTAGCAGAGATTGGTTACAAAAAATTTCTTGTTCTTCTGCGGTTTTCCTTTCTTACTTTTACTTTCATCTTTGCTTGTTGTTATCTACTTCTAATATTCCTTAGTATTTATAAGTTTCTTTTTTTGCAGGTATTCTGATTCATTTTTAATTATGTAGCTCTTTTCCTTCAGTTGTAAGAGTTATGCATTTTTCAAAAGCAAATTCAATTCCTACATCTTGACAGTAGATTCTTATGGTTTGTATCAGTGTTTCTAATTCCTTTTCATTCTTGGCAAAAACCTTGATATTGTCCACGTATATAAGGAGGTTTAATCTATCTTGCAACTTTGTAAATATGTAGCCTCTTTTACATTTTCTTTGTATGTAATTCAGTTGGTTAGTGGGTTGGTTGTTTGGGTTTTATGGCATATCAATCTTTATAGGTTATTTAATGCCAAATCCATTTTTATGCAAATTGTCAGCTTTATTTCAAACAATTCAGTTTAGCATGAGTACACAGTTTAATTGTCAAAACAGTTCTAATTCAGCTAATTCAGTTTAGTATAAGTACAGATTTTGTTTTCACACAGTTAAATGTCAAAACAGTTCTATATTAAACAATTCAGTTTAGTGTAAGTACATTTTCAATGTCAAAAACAGTTCCATTTCAAACAATTCAGTTTAGCATTAGCACACTGTTTAAATGTAGGTACAGATTAATTGTCAAAAACATTTCTATTTAAGCTATTCAGTTTTGTCAAACAGTTCCAATTTAAACCATTCAGTTTAGCATAAGTATGCAGTTAGTTCTATTTAACCCATAGATTGGGCCCTATCAGGTGGTACCATTCCAGGCCAGAATGGACCTGGGAGCAATGGCAATGAAGGGGTGCTCCACTTTCCCCAAAGCTCCAGCATCACTGGAACCTCACCATCAGATTGTTTTGTGTCATATCCAGAACATTCGTTGGGGGTGGGGTCTTACCTCTTTGCAGAGTTGCAGTCGGTGTATTCTACAACTTCAGCCAACTGAGCAAATGTAATTCAGTCGCATCACTGTTATTAAAAATTTTAGGGATAATAAGAAATCTCTTTGATATTTATCGCTGCTAATCTTTCTTCTCCAGTTGCTGATTCTATTCTTCAGTTTTTCATAGTTGTTGGAATAAAGTTTACAAATGCACTGATATCTTGAACATTTGCAGACATTCTCTTATTTTGGTTTGCAGGATTATGTCATATGCAGTAGAATAGCTCAAAGGTAGAATGAAAGAGGCATTTGCCTTGGGCACCATTTTTAGGACTGATTCTATTCTTCAGTTTTTCATAGTTGTTGGAATAAAGTTTACAAATGCACTGATATCTTGAACATTTGCAGACATTCTCTTATTTTTGTTTGCAGGATTATGTCATATGCAGTAGAATAGCTCAAAGGTAGAATGAAAGAGGCATTTGCCTTGGGCACCATTTTTAGGACTGATTCTATTCTTCAGTTTTTCATAGTTGTTGGAATAAAGTTTACAAATGCACTGATATCTTGAACATTTGCAGACATTCTCTTATTTTTGTTTGCAGGATTATGTCATATGCAGTAGAATAGCTCAAAGGTAGAATGAAAGAGGCATTTGCCTTGGGCACCATTTTTAGGACTGATTCTATTCTTCAGTTTTTCATAGTTGTTGGAATAAAGTTTACAAATGCACTGATATCTTGAACATTTGCAGACATTCTCTTATTTTTGTTTGCAGGATTATGTCATATGCAGTAGAATAGCTCAAAGGTAGAATGAAAGAGGCATTTGCCTTGGGCACCATTTTTAGGACTGATTCTATTCTTCAGTTTTTCATAGTTGTTGGAATAAAGTTTACAAATGCACTGATATCTTGAACATTTGCAGACATTCTCTTATTTTTGTTTGCAGGATTATGTCATATGCAGTAGAATAGCTCAAAGGTAGAATGAAAGAGGCATTTGCCTTGGGCACCATTTTTAGGACTGTTGTATATCCTGGTATAGACTGTATAGAAATTAAAGTTGAAGAACCTCTATACTGGAAAATAGAGACACTTTGATAGGGAGTTTCTTACAGTGGTGCTAGTCTTATAGAATTTTCCCACCACCCAGCAAGATTTCTGATTGTTTCTTTTTAATGCTGTCAGAGTTATAGAAATAGTTATGTACAAAAATAAAAATAAAATATATATATATATATATAGGTTGTGGAATAATTTTTAAAACATTCTTTTTAGTCTGATTAGTCCAATTTTTGAAAAAAAACATGATAAATCTATATTTTTGTAATTAGCTCTATAATTCAAGCACTTTTTCATTAAAATTCAACCTTATATGAGGAGCAAGAAAAGAAATGATAAAGTCATTGGCCTCATGGTTTGCCAATGGGAGACCGGGGTTCAATCCCAGGTTGAGTCATACCAAAGACTCAAAAAATGGTACTTGCTTAACACTCAGCATTATAAGATACATTTCAAGGGTAAAGTGGAGCAATCCAGGGAAAGTAATAGCGCCCTACCCTACACCTCGGTGTATCAACTATTGAAAAAGGAGCTTTTGGGTAGCCCTCAAATTTACTTTTTATCTAAGATTTGCTTAATGCCAAAACTAAGCCACAATAAATTTCCAAAATAATTTCTTTATGGCCACCATCAAGTCCAGACCTTAAGCCCCTTGATTACACCATAAGAGGCATTTTAGAAAACAAAACAACTTCCCATCCAAATTTTCGTTCACTTAAGATTGTTATTGAGGATGAATGGAATAAAATGGTTGAAGGCATGCAAATTGTTTTGAACGTGTGTTCATACAATAATTTAAAAAGTGGTGGCCATATTGAATAAACTTAAAATTAAAATTAATTTTGTTTTATGATTGGGTCATTTATTATTATACTCGAATATTCCTAATTGTGCTTCCATAACCTATATATATATATATATATATATATTAAAATGAAATGGTCGACAAATGAATTTGCAAAATTCATTCTGCAAATGAGTTTTGCAAATATTAACTTGTTAATTGCTGATAGTCTTCAATAGGAGAGATAATAAAATGGTCATGTACATTTTCTTTTTTATAAGAAGAGAAATTATATTGTGAATTGAATTACCATGATAAGAAAATCTGGTGAACCCTTGTGCACGACATAAGGAAACACTGGACAGCTGTTTCAACCTGATTAGGTCTCTTGAGGTCATAATAATTATGCATATACGTTTTTCCAATTCTCTTGGGAAGACGTTACCCTGGAGGTGATTGTGTCCTCTGTAAAGAGTACACATGTAACTTGCAAGACATTCAGGTAAATTGGCCGTGCAATTACCATGACTAGTTAATTTGGCGTCACTTGTGTGCGATATGGGCTGATGGTCAGTTGTAGAGTTTCGGCTCTGCAATCAGTGGTTGCTGGTTTAATCTCCAGTGATGGAGATCATGGTATACGCTGCTGATGAGACCTAATAAGGTTGAAACAGTTGTCCAGTGTTTCCGTATTTCATACGCAAGTGTTCACCGGATTTTCTGGTTATGGTAATTCAATTCACAATAAAATGGTCAGTTTACGACATTTAGCAGGACACTGCTGGAGAAGCAGGGATGAGCTCATAAGTGATGTACTCCTATGGACCCCCACATATGGCCAAGCAAAAGCAGGACGACCAGCGCGAACATACATACAGCACCTATGTGAGGATACGGGATATAGCCCTGAAGACCTGCCGGAGGAGATGAACGATAGGGAGAAATGGCGAGAGAGGGTCAGGGATATCCATGCTAGCGGCACGACATGATGATGATGATGAAGACATTTAGATACCAAAATATAAAATCAGTATGCTATGTAAATATCTAATTTTTCATTACTTTTTTGTTGCATATCAACTTTTCTAACAACTATTTCAAAAACTCAAAAAAAACCTTCATTGAAACGTTTCTCCAGACAAAGTCTTAAGGTTGAAACTAGTTGGTAACAAGTAAAAATTGAATAACCAGAAAGAAATGTCTTATCACTTTTTTAAGGCACCAACTATACGGTCACCTACCACCTATCACGAAAACTATCCAAGCTAGACGAACCAGACATGCTGGACACTGCTGGAGAAGCAAGGATGAGCTTGACATGATGATGATGATGATGATGTATATATATAATTGCTTAGAGAATTTTATTTTCATGATACTTACTACTTTTATGTTAGATTTGTCATTTAAAAAATCAAGTAATTTTTTTTAGTCTTTTTTATCATCTATGGTGCATGTGTTGAAATGATTATCATCATAAGAAATGGACCCAGTGAACCGAGCTCAAACCCTGGACGAGGCTGCCTGCATTTCACATAGAACTAATACCTTTGGGAAATGTATGAATTCAATTATTCACCCTCCATCTATAGATAAATAGTAGAGCAGACTGGGCTCTTTAGCCTTATTATGGCAACTGGTCTCGGTTCTGAATTCAAAACTGTTAAACTCTGCTTAAAAATTGATCTTGTGTTGCATCCTGCTCGTGCGGAGGGGTTGGGTAAATATATATTGTATTTTTTTTTTTACTTTAGGAGGAAATATTGTTCATATTGAAATATATTCACTGAATATGAAATTCCAACACTCCGAAGGATTATGTTGATTTTACTCCAGGTTGATAGCTTAACTGGAAGTGGGTGAGGAGGTCATCCCTGATTGGAACTTTGGGTAACAGGAGGTCAGGGGCAACAAACATAAGGGCAGATCTGAGAGCATCCATTCTAGTTATGCCAGTGTGTACCTAGAATCAGTACAGTCAACCACAACAAGTTCCTTATATTGACTATTAAGAGAGCACCGACTGATTTTAACACTCAAATCCGTCATTTGAGTCCCAAGTTTATTTGTGATTATATCAGACTTTTCTTCTGGTTGGTATATTATAGCTATAAAATAAATTACCCAAGGATTTGCCTTAAAAACAATTTTTAAAATATATTTCAAATTACTAATCAAAAGCACTAATTAGAAAGAATAAAATGAAGAATGTATTTCAAGTCCAACTATGACATTTTCGATCAGCCACTTATGATTTGACTTACCTCCTTATTTCTAGAATTTTTTTTTGTTTTTATTCTTTGTATAACAGTATGTCAAACTTCGTGGGTTATTTAATGCCAAAATAATCCTTGTAGAAGAACAGTAGTGATATTATATAACCCTTAGATGGGGCTGGCTGGATAAGGGGGTTCAAACCCTTTCGAAAGGCATTAGTCAAAAAGGGAACGTAGTAGCAACAGTGGACTTTGAACTTGCTTACTTTGAGGAAGAAGTCCAGAACTTTAGCTATTATGCCTCAGGAACTTCCACTTCCAGAATTTTCTTTGGCATTTTGCTACATGAGTTTACAATATAATGATTAAATAAGACTTCCCAGTGGGTAGAGTGTTCGCCTAATGATCCGGAAGACCTGGGTTCAATCCCAGGTCACATCATACCAAAGTCTTTAAAAATGGTACTTGACACCTCTTGCTTAACACTCAGCAATATAAGGTAGGTATCAAGGGTAAAGTGGAGCAATCCAGGGAAAGGAGTAGCGCCCTCCCCTACATCTCAATGTAGTAGCTATTGAAAAGGGAGCCTTCTGGTTGCCCTTGACTACAGTCACCAACTCTACAATTTTACTTACTTACATTTCAAATAGGTAAATGCAATCATAAGAAGATTAAACAAAAATTTCTATATAAAATCAAAAGTCACGTCATTTTCTTCCAATCCCGATAAAAATTCTTAGCTCATATAACTTATGAGTGTCAAATCTTTTAAAAAGATCAATTTTATATGTGTATATATATATATATATATATATATATATATATATATATTTTTTTTTTTACTTTGCTTCCCCATTTCTGACAAATTTTCAATGAATTTTTTATGTGCAGATTGTTAGACCTTTCTCTTGATTTTATAAAGAAAACATTTGCTTTTTTAGATGCTTAAAATAGTTCTCATTCACAACTATAATGATAATAAATTTTCATATATACATATATATATATGAAATAAGAGAAAGCTTTGTGTTTTGCCCTTTAAATGCATTATATGTTGTATAGAACTCTGAAATGAATAACAAAAGTGTATTATAGAAAAATCTCTGTCAAAATTCTTGTTATATGTTTTATTACAAAACATGAATTGTGAAAAGGAATTCAGTTTCTTAAGCAAAAAAGCATATTATTATTATTATTATTATTATTATTATTATTATTATTCATTCATTCAAGAGTTGTTCACCAGCATAAGCTGATGGTTTTCCACCAGAGTTTGAGTGACAGCAAGTCTCCTTGCGTCTCTTGGACTTTTCTTAGTATTCTGCCAGATTTCAACAGTGCTATAGTAAGGATGGTCGCCACTCATCCTCTTATTTCCAAGTCCTCCAGTCCCTGTACTAATCTTGTGGTGACTGTACTGAGCGGGCCACTTACAATTGGTATCACATTCACTATCAACTTCCATAGCTTTTTCAGTTATCAAGCAAAGTCTCAGTGTTCACATATCTTTTCGCTGTGGCCAGCTGGAACGGCAAAGTCCACTATTCAGTAGTTTCTCTTTTTTGTTGTTGTTAATTATCACAAGGTCTGGTCATCTGGCCAAAATTAGGTGACCTGTTTTTATCTCAAAATCCCACCAAATTTGGTGCGTCTCATTCTTTTGGACTGATTCTAGGTTGTGCATTTACCACTTGTTCAGATAGTCAAATTTAAGCTTCTTGCACAATTCCCAGTGGATCACCTTGCCCACCCAGCCATGTCTAGTCTTATACTCTCTTAGTGCTAATTTACAGCAATCGATTATTATGTGATTGATGGTTTCGTCTCTGTCACCACATAATCTACATTTGCTTTTTTTTTCATTTTGTCGATTCTTGTTTTGACGTAAAGTAAAGTTGCCGACCGTAATCAAGGGATACCTGAAAACTCCCTTTTCAATAGCTACTATACCAAGGTGTAGGGGAGGGTGCTACTCCTTTCCATGGATTGCTCCACTCTACTCTTGAATACTACCTTATAATGCTGAGTGCTAAGCAAGGAGGTATCAAGTTCCATTTTTTGAGTCTTTGGTATGACTCGACCTGGGATTGAACCTCAGTTTCCTGGATCATTGGCGAACACTCTACCACCCTTATGGCGTTGTTTTATGCTGCTATCAGAAGAGATTCAGTTTCTCTTATAAGGTTTCCCTTTCTTAGCCATGTCCAAGTCTTCTCATTTGAGATTTCACTTTTTTGTCATTAGGCCATACAGTTGTTTTTCCCCCCATTTTGGCTCTCTGGCTATTTTTGTTCTGTATGATGTTTGTATTGTCTGTATTGTTTCTGGTCGTTGTAATCAGTCTTCCTTAGTGCTTTTTTATGTAGTCATCGAGTTGTCATCGATTTATTGGTGATGTCTTGAATGCTGGCGGGTCTTCTTCTTTTTCTTGACACATATAGTCTGTCTATGTCATCTCTGGGATGTAAGGCCTTATTCATCATCATGAGTGTTCTTGTTCTCTGATCCATATTTTGAAGTTCTTTTTTCATCCACTTTAAGAATGGTCCCGAGTATCTTATGAAGGGGACAGCCCAGGTATTTATCTCTTCGATGAGATTTCTGCTATGTAAATTGGTTTCGAGTAGTTTTCTCGTTATCCAGAGGTATTCTTTTTCTTTTTTTTCATCTCCACATGTTTGATGGTGTCGGCTTTCAGTATTCTTAAGTATTAGAAGGCTTCCATTTCTCCAAGCGTTCTGATTTTATCTTGATTTGGTATGAGGTGCATACTGTAAGTTTCCAGACTTTTTTTGTATGGGCACTTTTATTGATTCCTTCTTCCTCTCTAGAACTATTTTTTCTAGCCCTTCTTGGAAGTCACGACAAGTCAGAGAGCACCTAGTTAGCAGCCAAGACAGACCTCTCTGGCGTCCTCTGCTACGGACATCCCACATGGAAGATCTTCAAGAACATGCTGCTACTAGCTTCACACACTGAAGAATCAGCCTTGTGGTAGTCACACGAGCTATTGCTACTGTGACACACACTTCCAACAAACTCAAGACCAACATACTATCTGATGACACCAAAAAGAACCTTTTCTCACTCTGACTTGTTTACTTCAGCTATAATGATAAACCTTTCATTATTGTTTTCAAAGAATTTTCATTGTTTATTTGTATTGTCAATTAATTTATCATCATCATCATCATGTTGTGCCGCTAGCACAGATATCCCTGACCCTCTCTCGCCACTTCTCCCTATCATTCATCGCCTCTGGCAGGTCTTCAGGGCTACATCCCATATCCTCAAATAGCTGCTGTATGTATGTTCGAGCTGGTCATCCTGCTTTTGCTTGGCCATATGTGGGGGTCCATGGGAGTACATGGAAACTAATCTATTAAACACTAAAATCTCTTTGATGCGATTTCTGTTGCAATACTTGGTTTCAAGATATTTTCTTTATCTTCTGAGGCACTCATTTCTTTTTTTTTTTCTTTCATCTCTGCTTATTAAATGGTATCTGCTTCCAATGTTCCCAAGTTATTTTCCTTCTCTCCAAGTGTTCTGATTTCTTTTCTAATTTGGTAGTTCTATTCCTTCCATCCGGTCCATTGGCCTAGCGGTGACCGGGGTTCAATCTCAAGTTGATTCATACCAAAGACTCAAAAAATGGTACTTGATACCACCTTGCTTAATACTCAGCATTATAAGGTAAGGATCAAGGATAAAGTGGAGCAATCCAGGGAAAGGAGTAGCACCCTTCCCTACACCTTGGTGTAGTGTCTATTGAAAAGGGAGCCTTCGGGTCACTCTTGACTATGGTTGCCAACTTTATTCTTTCCATTATTTCTCTTTTCCAACTTTTCAATGCCAGATTCTGTTTCTGTGTTCTAGCTGTATATTCTTATGGTTTGTATCTAGGTCTCTAGTTCTTTTTCGTTTTTTGCAAATAGCTTGCTGTCATCCATGAACATAAGGTGGTTAATCTTTTCTTGTGATTGTGTAAATTTGTAGTCCCCCACCAAATACTTATGTTATTGAGTGGCATCATTGCTATAACAAATAGTAGTGGTGAGAGTGAGTCTCTCTGGAAGATGCTTCTTTGAATTTTTGCTTCTGCTAAAGTTGGACCTTCAGCTGTTTATTTCACTTTCCAGTCTTTCATGATGGGCATGATTTTGTCAGATACTTTGTAGATTTCCAAACACACTATTATCCAAGTTTGCTAGACCATATCCTAGGCCTTTTTGTTGTCAATTCACACCATAGTTACATTTCTCTGCTTTGTTTTTGCCTCCAAGAGGATGTCCTGATATATATATATATATATATATATATATATATATATATATATATATATAGTAGGTTGTTTGTTCCACTTGTTCTCTTGCAACACTCTTTCTATTCTTCCAGAAATAGTCCACTGCTTTCAAGTGAGTAATGTGCTGTCAGGATTTTCCTCATCATAAGTCAACACATTATCAGACTATACTTGCTAGTGATGGTTCCCTTTGGTAGGGGGTAGGGGGTCTTTCTGGATCAAGGTAAAAAGTAAGTAAAGTTGGCAATCTTAGTTGAGGGTGACCCAAAGGCTCCTTTTTCAATAGCTACAACACTGAGGTGTAAAGGAGGGCGGTACTCCATTTCCAGGATTGCTCCACTTTACCTTTCATCTTCACCTTATAATGCTGAGAGCTAAGCAAGGTGTCATCAAGTACCATTTTTTGTGTCTTTGGTATGACTTGACCTGGTATTGAACCCAGGTCTCCTGGACCATTGGCAAACACTCTGCTCATTTAGCCAATGACCCGGATTGGGTCAAGGTAGTTGTTTCCTTTTATCATCCATTTGGGTATGCTTGCTTCATCCATTTGGGTATGCTTGCTTCTTTTTGGCATTTACTTAGTTGCAGAGCCAGTCTGTAGGTGGATGAACAT
The DNA here is from genome assembly GCA_963585895.1 of Sepioteuthis lessoniana. Taxonomy (NCBI): domain Eukaryota; kingdom Metazoa; phylum Mollusca; class Cephalopoda; order Myopsida; family Loliginidae; genus Sepioteuthis; species Sepioteuthis lessoniana. The sequence goes on along the minus strand of CAUZXS010003207.1, from coordinate 148,969 downwards.
GAATTTTTAAAGCCAGAATCCATGTATTCCATTATGTCTTAGTACTTTCCAATTTGGTACTTTCTTGAGTGTGGCTCAAAGTGAGTCAAGGTGAATGTCGGCTTCAGGGCCTTCATTGAGTCCATGTAATTCTTTTTCATCTCATTTATAGATTTGTCCTTTTTGTTATGTTCTTTTTATTCTCATATTTTACTCCAAAATTGTTTTGTTTCTTTTGTATTTGCTTGTTGTTTTGTCCTCGTGTATTCTCCTCTAACTTATTAGTAGAATTTTCTTTCATTATTTTGGAAGCTCCTGTTTTCTTTGTAATACTTGACCCTGTCCCAGTATCTTTTGTGTTTCACTTCTTTCACTTGTACCTTTTAATTTACATCTTCCAGTTGTACTATCAGACTTGTTCGCTATTTTATTTTGGTCTTTTGATTCCAATCTACCCTTGCTTGTTTTTCCTTACTTAGTGATTTTGCTTGTTGTCACCGTTTCTTTACCTGTCCCTCTAGCCTAATTTCCCATTCAAGTTTTGCATTTCTGTTTAGGTTCCTTGGGGGATACCTATTTTATTACAGGCAAATTCTGTTCCTGCATAAATTTAGTTTAGTGACGTCTGTTGTGTCATTTATGAATGTTTCTGACAACATCAGCTATTCAAATGTTCACATTGATAACTGGATGTTGTATGAGACAAAGCGTTTAAAACTGTCTTTTAAAAATTAAATCTTTTTGTTATAATATTTTCAATTATTTCTGAAGACTTTATTGCCATTTGAATAAAACATTTCAACAAGGAGTTGAGGAAAAATATACAATATAATCCATGAATAAACACAACAATAACACCTTCTTTTATCTATCGATCTCTTTCTCTCGATTCATATCTATCTATCTATCTATCTGTCTATCTATTTGTCTCAGTCTATTCATATGAATTTCTGTGTATTCATTCATCAATTTATTTTTTGAAATTCAGCAGTTGTGACAATCTGGCTTTAGTAGGGTGTATTCCAATTGCTGCTGTAGCTGTTGATTTGAAGCTGAAATCATAAAAATTGGTCAGTCATCTCATAATGTATATCAATAACATAGTGAATTCTCAAGAGTCTACAACAGTTTTAAATGCTTGTATGAAAAAAGTCTGGAAACTTATTAAAGGAACCATGTACATTTTAAACAGCGTCCTTATGCTAAACTGAATTGTTTGAAATGGAACTGTTTTGACATTTAACTTTGTGTAAACAAAATCTACTTTTACTAAACTGAATTAGCTGAATTATAACTGTTTGAATAAACTGAACAGCTTGAAATAGAAATGTTTTTGACAATTAAACTGTGTGCTCATGCTAAACTGAATTATTTGAAATAGAACTGACTATTTGCATAAAAATAGATTTGGCATTAAATAACCTGCAAAGCTTGATATGCCATAAAACCCAAACCAACCAACCAACAACCAAAAATAACCTAAAATGAATTCCTGTTGTAATTTTTACACGATTCTTAGGTGCTGCATTCCACAGATGGAGCAGAGTTGATTGTGTGTCAAAAATCTGGACCAAATAGTGATATATTGTTTGAAGAATCGTCAAACTGAGTTATGAATACTATAAGACTAGCAGACCCCACCCCCAAAGCACTTGAATGTTTTTTTTGTAGTGGGAGGGTGTGTGTATGCTTTATGGGGTCAGCCAGTAAAACTATGCTGTCAAAAACAATTTTGTGTAAAATAAAAGATGAGTGAATAATTAAGCATTGCCTATAGTCAATATGATTTATTAAAAAGAAGGCAATTCAAATTATGATAAGTGACCCATAAATGCTTTGGGTTGACCCTGTTAATAGTTGAATATTGTTATGACAGAGTGAAATGATCTGATTGGATGGAAATACAGAGGTTGATAAATCAGTGGCTTTCACTCATACAAAACAAATTTTGGACTAAACAGATTTAGAAACTGATCTCAAAATGATGGTAAGTTATTTCTCTTCGAAGTTATGAGTTTTGATAGATAAATAAGGCTTCCATTTCTTTGAAACATGGCCCAGTTGGCTGGGGCTGCAGAATACAGTAACTGCATCTCTACAGAAAAGTAAAACTCTCCAAGCGAATGTCCGGGATATGAAACTAAACAGTTTGATAGAGAGGCTCCAGTAATGCTGGAGCTTTGGGTAATGCAGAGTATACCTTCATTGCTATTGCTCTCAGGTTCTCTCTTGCTCAGAGTGATAGCACCTGATAGGGACCTATCTATGACTCAGAGAGAACTGTTTGACATTTAAACTGTGTACATATGCTAAACTGAATTGTTTGAAATAGAACTGATTGATCATTTAACTGTGTGTAAACAAATGACTGATGTTTAATCAAATTATTATTGATTCATTGCAATACTTGAAAACATTAAACTGTGTGCAAAAAAAAAATGATTAATAGTAAAAAGAATTATTCATGTTAGTTAGAAATAAGTGAAACCATTTAACCATTTGAAAAAAAATCAGCTCAGACTTGTTTAAAAATCTTATCGACAAAATGTGTCTAGAAATCATATATTTATTATATATATATATATATATATATATATATATATATATATATATATATAAAGGATTTGACATTAAATAACCTACAATGGTTAATATCCCATAAAACCCAACAAAAGCAAATCATATATATTCAACATATATGTATAAAGAAGATTTGGTATTAAATAACCAACAATGATTGATATATCATAAAACCCAACCAAACCAAATGATATGCATCTAATATGTATATATATATATATATATATATATATATATATATATAAAAGATTTGGCATTAAATTACCAACAATGGTTTATACGCCATAAAACCTAACCAAACTAAATCATATATATTTGATATATTTGTATAAAGGGGATTTGGCTTTTGATTACCTAAAATGGTTGATATGTCATAAAACTAAACCAAATCAAACCATATATATCTAATATATATGTATAAAGATGGTTTGGCATTAAATAACCTACAATGTTTGATATACCATAAAACCTAACCAAACAAAATGATATGTATTTAATCTATCTATCTATCTATATATATATATTATTTGGCATTAAATAACCTACAATGTTTGATATGCCATAAAACTTAAACAAACTAAACCATATATATTTGAAATATATATATAAAGAGAATCTGGCATTAAATTAACTACAGTGATTGATATATCATAAAACCCAACCAAACCAAAATTATATACATGTATAAAGAGGATTTAGCATTAAATAACTTACAATGGTTGATTTGCCACAAAACCCAACCAAACCAAATCATATAACTTTAAAATATATGTATAAAAAGGATTTGGCTTTAAATAACCTACAAAGGTTGATATGCCATAAAACCCAACTAAACTAAATCATATATGTTTAATATGTTTGTAGAAAGAAGATTTTGCATTAAAAAACCTACAATGGTTTATATGCCATGTAACCCAACCAAAGTAAATCATATATTTGATATGTATGTATAAAGAGGATTTGGCATTAAGTAACCTACAATGGTTGATATGCCATAAAACCCAATCAAAGTAAATCCTATATATTTGATATATATGTATAAAGAGGACTTGGCATTGAATTACCTACAATGGTTGATATGCCATAAAACCCAACCAAAGTAAATCCTATATATTTGATATATATGTATAAAGAGGACTTGGCATTGAATTACCTACAATGGTTGATATGCCATAAAACTCAACCAAACCAAATCGTATATATTCAATATGTATGTATAAAGAGGATTTGACATTAAATAATCTGCAACGATTGATATGCCATAAAATCCAAACCAAAATCTTTGAAACAAGTTTCAGAGCAGATAGAATAATGAAATTTATTTCAAGATGCAGGAAATTTCTCATCAATTCATAGAACATTTCAATCTCTGTGGCAAATAAAGTGGAATCCCTAATTCTAAAATTCAAATAGTTGCTAGGTGAGAAAATCTAGTGGTAAGGAGAAAAAGATCTGCGTGTCTGTGTGTGAGTGTTGATTGACTGTTTGGTTTTTTTCAGCATGTCAACCTGTTTCAGGTTATTCTATGCCTAGGGGTTAGAGAATTGTGTACAGTGTAGATTTATATTTACATCTCTATTTTTTGAGTAGTTGTTTCTAAAGATTTTATGTCTTATTGATTTTAATGGCATGTCAACAGATCTGGTATTTTTTTATGCTTAGAGGTTAGAGAATTGCATTCATTGTTAATTTATATTTACATTTTTTGTGTTCTTGTTTTGTGAGATTGATTGATTGATTGATTGATTGATTGATTTTAATGGCATATCAACAGATCTGGTGTTATTTTATGCTTTGAGGTTAGAGAATTGCGTTCATTGTTAATTTATATTTACATTTTTTGTGTTGTTGTTTTTTGAGATTGAATGATTGATTGATTCTAATGGTATGTCAATTCTACGGGGGTTATCTTATGCCAAGAGGTTAGGGAATTGCATTCATTGTTAATTCATATTTACATTTCTCTTGTAGCATTGTAGCTTTTGAAGAAACTCGGGTAATATGCTTAAAGCAATTTATTCTTTAAGTAGAAATTAAATGCAATATATTATTATTTGAATGATTGAATTATTTACTCTTAAATTATCATATCTGTTACTTTGAAATGTTAACATCAGCCATGTTGGTGAGTTAAGAAGACAGGATATCAGCTGAAAATCTGCATTGCATTATTTCACATGTAGAGGTTAGAGAAGTGCATTCATTGAACATTTACATTTTCATTCATATTTTCATTTTATTTCATGTACATTTATATTTTTTATACTTCCATTTCATATTTCCATTTTTTAATATTTCCATTTTTATTTTCATTTGAATTTTGATAAATTTACATTTTCATTCACATTCCCATAGACTGGCCAATTGGCTTAGTGGTTGTGTGTTTGTCAGTTGCCTGAAAGACTGGGGTTCAATCTCAGGTCAAGTCTTACCAAAGACTCAAAAAGTGGTACTTGATACCTCCTTGCTTGACACTCAGCATTACAAGGTATGTATCAAGGGTAAAGTGGAGCAATCCACGGAAAGGAGTTGTGCCCTCCTGTATACCTTGGTATTGTAGCTATTGAAAAGGGATCTTTTGGGTAACTATAGTCACCAACTTTACTTACTTACATTTTATTTATATTTACACTTTTATTTTTATTTACATTTTTATTTACATTTGCAATTAATTTGTTTACTTTTTTAAAATTTACATTTGCATTTTTATATTTCCTGTTTTTATATTTACATTTTTATTTTTATTTACATTTTTAGTTATATTTACATTTTTAGTTACATTTACAATCAATTTATGTTTACATTTTGATATTTACATTTCTATATTTATTTTTATATTTACATTTTTTAAAATCTATATTTACTTTTTTTATTCATATTTGCTCTACAATTTTATTTACATTTTTATATTCACATTTCCATTTTTTATTTACATTTACATCTTATTCATATTTACACTTTTATTTTTATTTAAATTTTATATTTACACTTTCATTTTTATTTACATTTTTATTTACATTTACCATCAAATTATATTTACTTTTTTAAAATTAAATTTTAAAAAAGTAAATATAATTTGTATTTTTATATTTCCTGTTTTTATATTTCGATTTCATATTTACATTTTTAAAAATATTTACATTTTTATTTACATTTCTATATGTACATTTATGTTTACATTTACAATATTTTTATATTTACATTTTTGTATTTACATTTTGATATTTACACTTTTATTCTTATTTACATTTTTATTTATATTTACAATCAATTTAAGTTTACATTTTGATATTTACATTTTTATATTTTTATTTGTATTTACATTTTTATTTATACTTACTTTTTTATTTATATTTACTCTACAATTTTATTTACATTTACATTTTTATATTCACATTTCCATTTTTTATTCACATGTATACTTATTCATATTTACATTTATATCTTTATTTAAATTTTTATTTACATTTTTATTTACGTTTACCATCAAATTATGTTTACTTTTTAAAAATTTACATTTGCATTTTTATATTTTCTGTTTTTATATTTACATTTTTATTTTTATTTACATTTTTATATTTATATTTTATTCACATTTATATTCTTATATTACCAGTTTTTATATTTCGATTTCATATTTACATTATATATTTACATTTTTATCTATATTTCCATTTTTTATTCATATTTATACTACAATTTTATTTACATTTACATTTTTATTTCTACATTCACATTCACATTTTTATTTACATTTACAATCTATTCATATTGACATTTTTATTCCTATTTACACTTTTATTTTTACTTACATTTACATTTTTATATTTATATTTTTATATTGACGTTTTTATATTTACATTTTTTTGGTATTTGTTTCATTTATTGGTTTCTTTTTTCCTATCAATATAAATCAATTCTAAACGGATCTATTTGACTTGTAGAAGGGAACCAAACAGGTGCTATCACAGAGTGGATCTGGAAGTAATGGCAATGGAAGGTTACTCTATACTCCTCAGATCTCCAGATTCATTTTACTGTCATACTCAGGACATCCCTTTTTTAGAAGGGAGTCTTACTTCCTCAACAAGGGATACAGACAGCTTATTTTAAGCCCTGCTGGCAGGGTGGTGTGTGTGTGAGTAACTTTTCAGTTAAAACTTATTCTCATTAGGAACATAGCATCTCATAATCGTGCAACAAATTCCACTTTGTCTAAGCGAGTTCAATCCTTACTAGCTGCCCTATACTTGTAGCCTTGTGCCAAATTTATGCTATGCAGAGTTTTTTCGTGGGGGGTATTTTGCGTGGTGTAATGGTTATTCAACAAGAATATGGGGAGTTTAACTCTCAGACGGGAAACCATTATAAGAATTTATTTCAAACAAAGACTGACCAAGATGTGGCAAATTAACAGCAACCTTGGTGCTTTCAGAGTGGAGAAGTGTGCCTTGATAATAAGGCACTAAGAGCTTCCCCCACCATTTTCTTTGACAGCTACTTGGAAACTTCAGTGTGTGCTCAGATGCTGGCTTGTAAAGCATTAAAAGGATAGCTAACTAAAAGGTGTTTGTCACTCATTCCTTTAACCGTTAAAAAGTATCTAAATTGGCGAGGAAATATCTGAGAAATTCAACTCAAAGTCTACGAAACAGAAGATTCACTTAAATTCAACGGAACAACAAAACCCAAGAAATCAACTAAAAGATAACTTAACAGAAAACCCAATTAAAATTAAACAAAACCTGAAAAATTTACTAAAAATTCAACGAAAATACAAAATACTACCAAAATTCAAAGAACTTTGTTTACCAGACATGTGGTCTCTCAGATAATCTCAACAAATTTACGACACTTTATCCTTTCTATCTTTTCTTTTCTTTTCTTTTCTTTTTTTTCTCTTACATAAATTTGTTTTCTAAAATTTGGTCTTCTGAATTATCTTTTTGAGTCAGTATCCGAATGAGAAAATTGCAGAAGTTACTGTTTGAAATTACCCACCAAAGCTCCTCAACCCAATATTTTCCGAATATATTGAAAATTTGATCGCTTACCCATATATTGGAGAATTTTTATTGTTATTTACCTTTAGCATTCTTGAAGTCTTGTGCCAAATCTAAACCAACCTTAGTTAATTTGTTATGCCTCACATCATGTAATGGTTAAGGAGCTGTGCAAGAATACGATTTCTAGAGAATTTCATTCTCACTGGTTGCGCCATACTTTTGGCATTATGCTAAATTAAGGTAGGCTTAGTAAAGGACAACTCTTACAGGGGACAGCTTAGAGTTTTTTCTCTTGAATTTCTGCTGTCTAAATATATATATATATATATATATATATATCCTATTTACCAACCCCTCCGCTCAGACAGGATATGACACAAGGTCAATTTTTAAGCAGAGTTTAACAGGTTTGAATTCAGAGTTTTCCTTCTCCTAGACTAGTTGCCTCACCAAGGCTGAAGAACCTAGTCTACCCTACTATTTACCCATAGCTGGAGGGAGAATAATTGAATTCATACCTTTCCCAAGGGTATTAGTGCTATGTGAAATGCAATCAGACTCATCCAGGATTTGAACTTGTGTGACTGTGTCCATTTCCTACGACAATAACCATTACACCACGGGCACCTATATATATATATATATATAGCAATCCCACTCCATGTGAAGGAAGTGGCACAACATCATTTTTAAGTGGAGTTTTTCTGGTGTGAATTCAAAGTTTTCCTTTTCCTAAACCAGTTTACATACCAAGGTTAAAGAACTCAGTCCGCCATATTATTTGTCGATAGATAAATGGAGAATAGTTGGATGCATGCCTTTTCAAAAGTATCATCACTATGTGAAATGCAAACATCCTCGTCCAGGATTTGAACTCTGTAGGCTGTGTCTATTTTCTATGGTGATAACTGTTACACGATGAGCACCTCCATTTATATATAAATATATATATCATCCAGGGAATGGAGTAGCACCCTCCCCTACACCTTGGTTTAGTAGCTATTGAAAAGGGAGCCTTCGAGTCGCCCTTAACTAAGGTCACCAACTTAGCAACTTAGCAAAGACTCAAAAATGGTACTTGATGCTTCCTTGCTTAATACTCAACAGTATGGATGAAGAGTAAGTGGAGCAATCCAAGGAAATGAGTAGCACCCTCCCTCTGTGTAGTAGCTACAGTCAGTTAACTTATATATATAAATATATATATATGTTTATAAATGATAGAATGTAAATAAGGAAAACTACATAAAAATACTTGATTCTACTATGACAGAGCAAGTCTGTAACCTAAAATATTTAGATTATGTACCCTTTAAGTCTGTTTATGTTTCATGTGGATCGTACCATCTTGTGGATTATACCATCATCCAATGGAAATTAGAGAAGAAGTAACTAATCAACCGT